>JARQOC010000001.1:623389622-623580783 GCA_033576535.1 Allobates femoralis | reverse complement strand
GACCAGAGGTCCCTTCACACAATGACCAGGAAGTCCCTTCACATGATGACCCAGGAAGTCCCTTCACGCATTGATCAAGAAGGTCCTCCCACAATGATCCAAGAGGTCCCTTCACACGATGACCCAGTAGGTTCCTTCACACGATGACCCAGGAGGTCCTTCACATGATAACTTGGGAGGTCCCTTCAGACATGACCCGGAGGTCCCCTTCACACGGTGACCAGGAGGTCCCTTCACATGATGACCAGTAGGTCCCTTACACAGAATGACCCAGTAGGTCTCTTCACATGATGACCCAGGAGGTTCCTTCACATGATGACCCAGAAGGTACCTTCACATGATAACTTGGGAGGTCCCTTCAGACAATGACCACAGGATGTCCCTTCAACACGGTGACCCAGGGTTCCCTTCCAACTCTACCATTATAGTATTATTTTTATTAAATATAATATATTATATTATATATATATATTTATAATTTATTCAACTCAGTATAAGAGCCGCCAAATGTGCAGGTTTTCAGGATTTCCTAGTATTTCAAAGTGATCATATAATCCCCATCACTGTGAGGAGTCCAACCCCTGTGTAATACTAAGGAAATCCTGAAATCCTGCACTTTTTTTGGCTCTTGAGGCCTGGAGTTGCCCTCCCCTGCTGTAGTCGGTTGCCCTCCCTGCTAGTCGTGCCCTCCTGCTTAGTCGGTTGCCCTCCCCTGCTGTAGTCGGTTGCCCTCCCCTGCTGTAGTCGGTTGCCCTCCCCTGCTGTAGTCGGTTGCCCTCCCCTGCTGTAGTCGGTTGCCCTCCCCTGCTGTAGTCGGTGCTCTGTTTTTCTCTACCTTTATTCACATTGGTATCACAAATCCAAGGTACGGTTTAATAGTAGAGTATGACGGCGCCGACGCGTGCACCTTGTCGCGATGATATGGCTTTTACACTCTTTGATCAAACAGTGTTAATCAAGTGTCTTATGTTACTTACATGTACTACTACTACTTACTTTATTATAGGGATTGTGCTCATTTTGTATTTCTCTTGGGTTTTGTCTGTAATTTGGCCATGGTGTAAACATGCGCCTATTGCATTTATACCATATTCTGCTGTGGCTTATTACATTGGTTTTACAGAGTATATATGGCAATGCCTGGTGATATATATCACTGGAGCAGGACCCGAGGAGATGTGACAACACATGTGAAATCTGTAGTGACTACATACATAAAAGGGGGCTTCGACCCAGTGAGGAACTAATTCATTGGAAGAAAGGGACTAAGACACTAAAACAAGAACATGGACTGATTCATGAGCCCCCGGAGCCACCGACACTAAAGACCGTCCAGTAAAACACCGCAAACCAGGGGCACTAAACCACCGGTCCACAGACGCTGATAACAATAAAAGTCTGATTACCAGGGATTATGCTGCTCAATGACTGAGGCTGTAAATATTGGAGGCTCCGGACCTCGGGGAAATCACAAGGTAATACTGCATTCATTTCTAGGTCCTAAGAGACCCCTTAAGCATGGGTAATGGGTAATGATGGGCAATGGGGTATTGGGACACAAGTCCGCTGGATATCAGATATCCATAACAGGAGTTTACAAAGAAATCATGGAGCCCCATATTTCTAACTGGGCCCCCAAAAAACATTGTATTCAATAAGGTCAATGAAAAGCAGATCTCCCAACGTTTCAGTCCTTCCAAAGAAATTCTCCTCCTATTGAAGCCCCCGGATTTAATTTCGTTGCAACCATATTAGTATGATGCTAACAAAAGTGCCCCTCAAACACTGTATGATCCCCCACAATGAATTCCTCAACAGGACCCTCCACATACAGTATGATGACCCTACTGATCAGCTCAGGCTCTGCCTATCGACTACGTTTAGAGTGTCTGGGATCTGCTGTACATCAGTCTGATAGTGGGTGTGTGTGCTGTCCAACTGAAGTCATCAGCTACTAGCTTCAGCCTATTGGAAAACACCACCCTACTGGATAGTCTCCAATATAACTTGTGCTTTCCTGGATAGTCTCCAGATATAGCTTGTGCTTTCCTGCATAGTTTCCAGATATAGCTTGTGCTTCCCTGGATAATTTCCAGATATAGCTTGTGCTTTCCTGGATAGTCTTCAGATATAGCTTGTGCTTTCCTGGATAGTCTCCAGATATAGCTTGTGCTTCCCTTCCACTAAGTTTAAGTGCTGATCTGCTGTACTTCAGTCTGATATGGTTGTGCTTCCCTGAGCATCAGCTACAGCTTCAGCTATTGGAACACACTACTGGATAGTCTCCAGATATAGCTTGTGCTTTCCTGGATAGTTTCCAGATATAGCTTGTGCTTCCCTGGATATTCCAGATATAGCTTGTGCTTTCCTGGATAGTCTTCAGATATAGCTTGTGCTTTCCTGGATAGTCTCCAGATATAGCTTGTGCTTCCCTGGATAAATTCCAGATATAGCTTGTGCTTTCCTGGGTAGTCTCCAGATATAGCTTGTGCTTCCCTGCATAGTCTCCAGATATAGCTTGTGCTTTCCTGGATAGTCTCCAGATATAGCTTGTGCTTCCCTGTAGTCTCCAGATATAGCTTGTGCTTCCCTGCATAGTCTCCAGATATAGCTTGTGCTTTCCTGGTAATTCCAGATATAGCTTGTGCTTCCCTGGATAGTCTCCAGATATAGCTTGTGCTTCCCTGGATAGTCTCCAGATATAGCGTTACTTTCCTGATAGTCTCCAGATATAGCTTGTGCTTCCCTGGCTAGTCTCCTGCTTTGCTTTTGTGTTTCCCTGTTTTACCTCAGTCTGTTTTTTGGATGTTTCTCCTTCCAGATGATTTTATATCTTGCTGCCATCTCAGTTTTGACTTGACTCCCCGACTACTCTAATCGATCCTGATTTTGACCTCTTCCTAACCTCCCACCTTTGACCCTGATTGGCGACTTTTCTGTCTCTGAACTACTGCCCTTCCCTAGGCAGAAATTTCTTGGACCCCATTGTAAATCCACATCCCTGTATAGGGGTTATAGGGTGTTGGGATCTCTTGGGATTCTGCGTGTGTCAAATCTGTCCATGATAGCCGCTTTGAGCCTGTGGCCTTGGACAGACATCACACGAAGCTTGAGGAACAACGTGACGTAAAGGAAATTAATCTTGCATTTGAAACACATTGACAGGGGTTTTGCTGATCATGTAAATTTGATCTTTGATCTCACCAGCGACGCAGCAACGATATGGCGGTCTTTGGGACCCTGTCACTTAGACCTGTAGCATTGAGGTCGTTGGTCGTTGTCTCCGTCAAACACACTAATGCACGCTGCCCAGCGAGAGACCAATGATCAAAAAATGGTCCAGGACATTCCAACACGATCGGCAATCTCACAGCGGGGGCCCGCTCGCTGCTACTTGTCACACATAGCGAGATCACTGGCGAGGTCGCTGTTGCATCACAAAAACTGTGACGTATCAGTGATCTCGCTAGCGATCTCGCTTAGTGTGAAGTATCCCTTAGTCACTTGCTCTATGATTGACTCGAGCTTGTCATCGTCTTGATTGTTTTGACTCTTCGACTCGCACTTGTCATCGTGTTAATCGTTTTGACTCTTTGAGTCATCCTTGTCATCGTCTTGATTGTTTTAACTCATAGTCACTTGCTCTATCATTGTTTTATCTTTGTCATCGTCGTGATCATTTTAAACCTTAGATTAGTTTGTGTCATCGTCTTGATCATTTTAACTCTTTAACTCTTCCTTGTTATCATCTTGATCGTTTTGACTCTTAGTCACTCACTCTATGATTCACTAGTCCTTGTCATCATCGTGATCATTTTGACTCTTTTACTAGTCCTTGTCTTCATCGTTTTGACTTTGTCTCATCTTTGTCATCCTCCTGATCATTTTGCCTCTTAGTCACTTGCTCAGTGATTGACTAGACCTTGTCATCTTCTTGATCATTTTGACTCTTAGTCACTTGCTCTATGGTTGACAATTCCTTGTCATTGTCTTGATCATTTTGACTCTTAAGGGTATGTCTCACATACCGAGATCGCTAACGAGATCGTTACTTTTGTGACGCAATAGCGATCTCAGCAACGACATCGCTACGTGCGACAGGGTGTAACGATCTGGTCCCCTGCTGCGAGATCGGCAATCGTTACACAGCCTCCTGGTTCATTTTTTGGTCGTTGCGCTCCCGCTGGGAACGCTGTATCGCTGTGTTTGACACCTTACCGACGATATCGTTGGCAACACATAATGAGTCCTGTGGAGGTAAATCGTCATGTGAGAAGGAAATACAACGACTGAACAATATCGTTGAAGAAATCGCTAGGGTGGACATATCGTTGTATAGATCGGCGTGTTTGAATACCAAGTAGCGATACCGATAATGACTCATCAGCGATCCCGGGAGCCATGTCGTTATCGGGATCGCTACTGCGGTCGTTACGTCTGACCGTACCTTTAGTCACTTGTGCTATGCTTGACTAGTCCTTGTCATCGTCTTGATTGTTTTGACTATTTGAGTCATCTTTGGCATCATCTTGATCATTTTGACTCTTAGTCACTTGCTCTATGATTGACTAGTCCTTGTCATTGTTGTGATTAGTGTTGTGATTGTTTTGACTTAGTGACTTGCTCTATGATTGACTAGTCCTTGTCATCGTCTTGATCATTTTGACTCTTAGTCACTTGTACTATGACTGATTAGTCCTTGTCATCGTCTTGACTGTTTTTACTCTTAGTCACTTGCTCTATGATTGACTAGTCCTTGTCATCGTCTTGATCGTTTTGACTATTTGAGTTATCTTTGGCATCATCTTGATCGTTTTGACTCTTAGTCACTTGCTCTATGATTGACTAGTCCTTGCCATTGTTGTGATTGGTGTTGTGATTGTTTTGACTCTTAGTGACTTGCTCTATGATTGACTAGTTCTTGCCATCGTTGTGATTGGTGTTGTGATTGTTTTGACTTAGTGACTTGCTCTATGATTGACTAGTCCTTGTCATCATCTTGATCATTTTGACTCTTAGTCACTTGTACTATGACTGATTAGTCCTTGTCATCGTCTTGACTGTTTTTACTCTTAGTCACTTGCTCTATGATTGACTAGTCCTTGTCATCGTCTTGATCGTTTTGACTATTTGAGTCATCTTTGGTATTATCTTGATCGTTTTGACTCTTAGTCACTTGCTCTATGATTGACTAGTTCTTGCCATCGTTGTGATTGGTGCTGTGATCATTTTGACTCTTAGTCACTTCCTCTAAGATTGATTAGTCCTTGTCATCGTCTTGATCGTTTTGACTCTTTGTCACTTGTTCTATGCTTGACTAGTCCTTGTCATTGTCGTGATCGTTTTGACTCTTAGTCACTTGCTCTAAGATTGACTAGTCTTTGTCATTGTCTTGATTGTTTATACTCTTGGTCACTTGCTCTAAGATTGACTAGTCCTTGTCATTGTCCTGATCGTTTTGACTATTTGAGTCATCTTTACATCATCTTGATCATTTTGACTCTTAGTCACTTCCTCTAAGATTGACTAGTCCTTGTCATTGTTTTGATTGTTTTGACTGTTAGTCACTTGCTCTATGATTGACTAGTCCTTGTCATCGTTGTGATCATTTTGACTCTTTGACTCATCCTTGTCATTGTCTTCATCGTTTTGACTCTTATGGCTGCGGAGAACGCTTTCTGTAACGTTCCAGCCAGCAGTCATCTGACATGACGGCCATTGAAGCCGGAGAATGCTACAACGTTTGTAGTTCTGCTTCCTACACCGAGTTCAAATGTAACTATTCTCCGCTAGATTACAGCAGCAAAGGATTATGTAAATGTGGTGCATAGAGAGGAGCAGCCTTTTTCCGAGATAGACACGGCAGTCAGGCATGAATCAAAGGCTGAGAGCGGATAAATCTCTACATGGATCCGGGGGAAAGACGCGTCTGTTGAAAAGACAAACCGAATTGTAAATTTCCTTCTGAAACGTTGAGCGGTTCGAGGCAGCAAATTCAGTATTTATCTATGCTCCAGGTATGAGCAGATGAGCTGACAAGTCTACAAAGTATCCGTCACACTTTGACTCGTTGGTTCCCCCACAATAGACGAGGCCGGAGATTAGAACGCTTGCTTTGGGTGCAGTAGCCGAAAATGAAAAAAAAAAAAAAATTTTTTTTTTTTACATCTTTAAAATCTATTCTGGTGAAGTGAATGGGTTTTCTCTTGAGAGCTCAGGTGTTTGAAGCAGATAGTGAGATTAACAAAGAGCCACCGCATGTCAGAGTGATGTAAAGCTCCTGAACATGTCTTAGGTAACGCTCTTGTTCTGGCTCCATTCTCTCTCTCTTTCTCTCTTTTTTCTTTCTCTCTTTACTCTGGAAGGTTTTTATTCATTTTTTATTTCCATTAGTACATGGTAGACGTTGGAATTCCCCATCCCGTATTATCCTTGCTCGTCTCCAACGTCATATGCGGAGCAATAATCCCAGCAGTCAATTTATAGAATTAAGGGCAATTAAATTGTAATTGCAGAAATTATATAATTAATGTAAATTTTACAGCGGAGATCGGTGCTTAATGCCGCTCCGCTTTATAGCTCAGCCAAAACGTAAAGGACAAGAGTATTTGGAGTGCAATTAATTATGATATAGGGCTTATAAAGGTTCCCTGAATCACTTGATGCAGAGTGTAATCCCACCGGGCCTGGAACCTTGGGGGCAAAAAGTCCATGCATAAATGACAATGTTAAATCCAGCCATGTTGAGTCCGGAGTCATGTAACAGTATAACTTGATCCTGCAATCCATACATAAGGTCCAATAACTTTTCCAATGTAAGAGCCTTGGATTATGTTAATGTTGAAGAAGCACTTGAGATACTCTAGCGCCACCTTGGAAGTCAGCGAATCTCTAATAAGGTCCAAAATGACCCTTTAAGCAAACCTTGTAATTGTTCTGGATACGTTGAAGCTTCAGCCTTTACAGTTTACTCTTTAGTTTAAATGAGCCATTTGACAATCTATGTCACATGTCGTTGCCCCATCTTCACTGACGAAAGAATTCAGAACGTACATTTTTGTGCAATTAATTAAAAAAGAAAAATGAAATCTATCACATTTAATGTATTCTGGCCCCTTGTCCTGAAGTATTGAAGAAAGTAGTTCAGCCCCTTTGTCAGTATTGTGATAAGTAACAGCCCTGAACTCAGTCATTGTGATAAGTATTCAGCCCTCTTGCTCTATTGATGTATATTCGCCCTTTCTCATATTTATAAGTATTCAGCCCCTTTGCTCAGTATTGATGATAAGTATTCAGCCTTTTGCTCAGTATGATGATAAGTATTCAGCCCCTTTGCTCAGTATTGATGATAAGTATTCAGCCCTTTGCTCAGTGTTGATGATAATATCACCTTGTCAGATCAGCCCTTTGCTCATATTGATGATAAGTATTCAGCCCTTTGCTCAGTATTGATGATAAGTATATTATGTATTTATAAGATCAGCCCTTTGCTCAGTGTGTAATATCGCCCCTTTGCTCAGTGTGATGAAAGTATTCAGACCATTTGCTCATATGGTATAAGATTCCCTTTGTCAGTATGTTCTTGTGAATAAGATTCAGCCCCTTTGCTCATATTGATGATAAGTATTCAGCCCCTTTGCTCAGTTTGATGATAAGTATTCAGCCCCTTTGCTCAGTTTGATGATAAGTATTCAGCCCCTTTGCTCCAGTATTGGTGATAAGTATTCAGCCCCTTTGCTCAGTATTGATGATAAGTATTCAGCCCCTTTGCTCAGTATTGATGATAAGTATTCAGACCTCCATTTGATAAACAACCCTTCTAGTTTGGTGATAAGTATTCAGACCCTTTGCTCAGCATTGTAGATAAAGTATTCAGCCCCTTTCGCTCAGCATTATGATAAGTATTCAGCCCCTTTGCTCATATTATGATAAGTATTCAGACCCTTCTCATTTGATAAGTATTCAGCCCCTTTGCTCAGTATTGATGATAAGTATTCAGCCCCTTTGCTCAGTATTGATGATAAGTATTCAGCCCCTTTGCTCAGTATTGATGATAAGTATTCAGCCCCTTTGCTCAGTATTGATGATAAGTATTCAGCCCCTTTGCTCAGTATTGATGATAAGTATTCAGCCCCTTTGCTCAGTATTGATGATAAGTATTCAGCCCCTTTGCTCATATTGATGATAAGTATTCAGCCCCTTTGCTCAGTATTGATGATAAGTATTCAGCCCCTTTGCTCAGTATTGATGATAAGTATTCAGCCCCTTTGCTCAGTATTGATGATAAGTATTCAGCCCCTTTGCTCAGTATTGATGATAAGTATTCAGCCCCTTTGCTCAGTATTGTGATAAGTATTCAGCCCCTTTGCTCAGTATTGATGATAAGTTATTCAGCCCTTTGCTCAGTGTTGATGATAAGTATTCAGCCCCTTTGCTCAGTATTGAATGATAAGTATTCAGCCCTTTGCTCAGTGTTGATGATAAGTATTCAGCCCCTTTGCTCAGTATTGATGATAAGTATTCAGCCCCTTTGCTCAGTATTGATGATAAGTATTCAGCCCCTTTGCTCAGTGTTGATGATAAGTATTCAGCCCCTTTGCTCAGTATTGGTGATAAGTATTCAGCCCCTTTGCTCAGTATTGGTGATAAGTATTCAGCCCCTTTGCTCAGTATTGATGATAAGTATTCAGCCCCTTTGCTCAGTATTGATGATAAGTATTCAGACCTTTGCTCAGTATTGATGATAAGTATTCAGACCCCTTTGCTCAGATTGATGATAAGTATTCAGCCCTTTGCTCAGTATTGATGATAAGTATTCAGCCCCTTTGCTCAGTATTGATGATAAGTATTCAGCCCCTTTGCTCAGTATTGATGATAAGTATTCAGCCCCTTTGCTCAGTATTGATGATAAGTATTCAGCCCCTTTGCTCAGTATTGATGATAAGTATTCAGCCCCTTTGCTCAGTATTGATGATAAGTATTCAGCCCTTTGCTCAGTATTGATGATAAGTATTCAGCCCCTTTGCTCAGTATTGATGATAAGTATTCAGCCCCTTTGCTCAGTATTGATGATAAGTATTCAGCCCCTTTGCTCAGTATTGATGATAAGTATCAGCCCTTTGCTCAGTATTGATGATAAGTATTCAGCCCCTTTGCTCAGTATTGATGATAAGTATTCAGCCCCTTTGCTCAGTATTGATGATAAGTATTCAGCCCCTTTGCTCAGTATTGATGATAAGTATTCAGCCCTTGCTCATTTGATAATATTCAGCCCCTTTGCTCAGTATTGATGATAAGTATTCAGCCCTTTGCTCAGTATTGATGATAAGTATTCAGCCCCTTTGCTCAGTATTGATGATAAGTATTCAGCCCCTTTGCTCAGTATTGATGATAAGTATTCAGCCCTTTGCTCAGTATTGATGATAAGTATTCAGCCCCTTTGCTCAGTATTGATGATAAGTATTCAGCCCCTTTGCTCAGTATTGATGATAAGTATTCAGCCCCTTTGCTCAGTATTGATGATAAGTATTCAGCCCCTTTGCTCAGTATTGATGATAAGTATTCAGCCCCTTTGCTCAGTATTGATGATAAGTATTCAGCCCCTTTGCTCAGTATTGATGATAAGTATTCAGCCCCTTTGCTCAGTATTGGATAAGTATCATTGTAGATTGTGATAAGTATTCAGCCCCTTTGCTCAGTATTGGATAAGTATTCAGCCCCTTTGCTCAGTATTGATGATAAGTATTCAGCCCCTTTGCTCAGTATTGATGATAAGTATTCAGCCCCTTTGCTCAGTATTGTGATAAGTATTCAGCCCCTTTGCTCAGTATTGATGATAAGTATTCAGCCCCTTTGCTCAGTATTGATGATAAGTATTCAGCCCCTTTGCTCAGTATTGATGATAAGTATTCAGCCCCTTTGCTCAGTATTATGATAAGTATTCAGCCCCTTTGCTCAGTATTGATGATAAGTATTCAGCCCCTTTGCTCAGTATTGATGATAAGTATTCAGCCCCTTTGCTCAGTATTGATGATAAGTATTCAGCCCCTTTGCTCAGTTTGATGATAAGTATTCAGCCCCTTTGCTCAGTATTGATGATAAGTATTCAGCCCCTTTGCTCAGTATTGATGATAAGTATTCAGCCCCTTTGCTCAGTATTGATGATAAGTATTCAG
Source organism: Allobates femoralis (assembly GCA_033576535.1). Lineage (NCBI taxonomy): Eukaryota > Metazoa > Chordata > Amphibia > Anura > Aromobatidae > Allobates > Allobates femoralis. The sequence continues at coordinate 623,570,608 of JARQOC010000001.1, read as the reverse complement.
CCCCTTTGCTCAGTATTGATGATAAGTATTCGCCCTTTGCTCAGTATTGATGATAAGTATTCAGCCCCTTTGCTAGTATTGATGATAAGTATTCAGCCCCTTTGCTCAGTATTGATGATAATATTCAGCCCCTTTGCTCAGTTTGATGATAAGTATTCAGCCCTTTGCTCATATTGATGATAAGTATTCAGCCCCTTTGCTCAGTATGATGATAATATTCAGCCCCTTTGCTCAGTATTGATGATAAGTATTCAGCCCCTTTGCTCAGTATTGTGATAAGTATTCAGCCCCTTTGCTCAGTATTGTGATAAGTATTCAGCCCCTTTGCTCAGTATTGATGATAAGTATTCAGCCCCTTTGCTCAGTATTGATGATAATATTCACCCTTTGCTCAGTTGTGATAAGTATTCAGCCCTTTGCTCAGTATTGATGATAAGTATTCAGCCCTTTGCTCAGTATTGATGATAAGTATTCAGCCCCTTTGCTCAGTATTGATGATAAGTATCAGCCCCTTTGCTCAGTATTGATGATAAGTATTCAGACCCTTTGCTCAGTATTGATGATAATATTCACCCCTTTGCTCAGTATTGATGATAAGTATTCAGCCCTTTCTCAGATTGATGATAAGTATTCAGCCCCTTTGCTCATATTGTATAAGTATTCAGCCCCTTTGCTCATTTGATATAAGTATTCAGCCCCTTTGCTCAGTATTGATGATAAGTATTCAGCCCCTTTGCTCAGTATTGATGATAAGTATCAGCCCCTTTGCTCAGTGTTGATGATAAGTATTCAGCCCCTTTGCTCAGTATTGATGATAAGTATTCAGCCCTTTGCTCAGTATTGATGATAAGTATTCAGCCCCTTTGCTCAGTATTGGTGATAAGTATTCAGCCCTTTGCTCAGTATTGTGATAAGTATTCAGCCCCTTTGCTCAGTTTGATGATAAGTATTCAGACCCTTTGCTCAGTATTGATGATAAGTATTCAGCCCCTTTGCTCAGTTTGATGATAAGTATCAGCCCCTTTGCTCAGTATTGATGATATAGTATTCAGCCCCTTTGCTCAGTATTGATGATAAGTATTCAGCCCCTTTGCTCAGTATTGATGATAAGTATCACCCCTTTGCTCAGTATTGATGATAAGTATTCAGCCCCTTTGCTCAGTATTGATGATAAGTATTCAGCCCCTTTGCTTCAGTATTGATGATAAGTATTCAGCCCCTTTGCTCAGTATTGATGATAAGTATTCAGCCCCTTTGCTCAGTTTGATGATAAGTATTCAGCCCTTTGCTCAGTATTGATGATAAGTATTCAGCCCCTTTGCTCAGTATTGATGATAAGTATTCAGCCCCTTTGCTCAGTTTGTTATGTGCTGTAGATAAGTATTCAGCCCCTTTGCTCAGTATTGGTGATAGTTTAGCCCAACAATTTGCCTATGGATAATTCAGATGAGTACAAAGTATTAGTTGCTAATATTGAGATATATTCACCCTTTGCTCATATTGTGATAACTATCACCCTTTCTACATTAATGAAAGTATTCAGCCCTTTGTCTCATGTATTGTGATAAGTATTCAGCCCGTTGCCCTTAATGGATAATATCAGCCCCTTTGCTCAAGTATTTTAGATCAGCCCTGCATAAGATATATCAGCCCTTTGCTCAGTATTGATGTAAGTATCAGACCCTGTTGCCAGTATTGAGATAGTATCACCTTTGCTCACGATTGATGACAAGTATTCAGCCCTTGCTCGTCTGATGACAAGATTTCAGCCCTTTGCTCGTGTTGATGAAGTTCAGCCCTTTGCTCAGTAATTGATGAAAGTATTAGCCCCTTGCTCATATTGATGATAAGTTTCAGCCTTTGTCATATTGATGATAAGATTCGGCCCCTTTGCCAGTATTGAGATAAGTATTCAGCCCTTTGCTTAGTATTGATGATAGTATTCAGCCCCTTTGCCAGTAATGTGATAAGTATCGCTTTGCTCAGTATTGAGAACTCAATTGTGTACAGCCCTTTCAGTGTTGATACATCAGCCTTGCAGTATGTGAAGTATCACCGCTAATGTGAAAGTTTCCTTGCCAGATATGAAAGTACCCTTTTGAGGTAACTGTATTCGCCTTTTCGTTTGAACACACTCAGATGGTGATCAATATTTGACTGCTATGTTAAAAAGTAAATCGGTGCCATTGCTGGAATTCACACTCTAAACAGTAGGTGATGTCAGCCAACGCATTTGCTATTGATGATATTTAAGCCTTGACTCAGTTGATGTAATGCTTTACCCTGTTGTCTCAGTATTGGTGATAATTTCCTTTATATTATGAAGTACCCTGCCAGACTTGAATGATAATATGTGCAGTTCCCTAGCTAGTTTGATGATATAGCCACGCCTGCCAAGTATAAACGATGTATTCAGTCCCCATATGACCAGCATGACATGGATAGGATCAGCTTGCTCATTTTGAAGTATTCATCCCTTTGCTCAGTGTGATGAATTCCCACTCACTGGACAGCCATGATACATACTTCGACGCCCGTGTCAGTATTGGATGATAAGTATCTCAACCTCTTTGCCAGAATTATGAAGTTCATTGTCAGTGTTTAATAATTTCAGCCTTTGCATCAGTAGAGATACAGCTGTGCCCTCACAGGATGAAGACCGCCCCATTGTGATCTAGTTTCAGCCGCTGCTCGATGACTTACGATTGAGTTGCTCGTATATGATTTCATCCGCCTGCCAGATTTGTGTAAGATCGCCACCCACCAATGATGATAAGTCTCAGCCCTGAGATTTTGAAGTTTCGCCGCCTTTCTCAGCATTGAGACTATTCACCCTTGCCAGTGTTGATGATAGATTACCCTTGTCAGTGATGTAAAGTTTCGCCGCCGCCATGTAGATGATCAAGATAACCCGCTCGATCTGGATAGTCAATGAGCCTTTGCAGTTTTGGTACCTGGCCAATCTTGCTCTGGATAGGACAAGAATTGTGAAAGGTCTGCAGATATAACCATTCTTATTTTTTCTTTGTACACAGATTCAGGGTTGTCTTCACTATAAATTATCATTGAAACCCTGGAGGATATCAAGGTCGGAAATTGCAGCGGCTCAAGCACGGACATTTGGAACTTAAATCTAGCGGCAGATAAGTCCCAACCGCGTGACCAAATCAAAATGCATACACCAGTTGATTTGGCTGCCCAACTAGCATTGCCTGATTTCACAAACGCAGAAATTTACCTAAAAATTTTGAGTACGGGCCACAGATTATCTAGGGTGAAGTGTAATTATGGTTCTTAATAGCCAACAACCCTGTTCCAACTATTAACAATACTTAACTTCCCACGTGCTTGAACCACATCATCAGTAGAAGCATGACTAAGTTGCTATCATCTATTGTGGATTCTCCCATTTCACAATGGCTGCAGATTACCCAACCTGGTTTGGCGCCAAACACTAACTCTGCATGTACGCTTCCCGCCGAAGATGACTGTTGCAAGTATCGAGCTCAGAACTTATGATTGGCGATTGTGCGTTCAAATCTATATTGGTGGAAAGTTTAGTCCTTTTCACAATGGCTGCAGATTACCCAACCTGGTTTGGCGCCAAACACTAACTCTGCATGCACGCTTCCCACCGAAGATGCTGTTGCAAGTACTGAGCTCAGAACTTACGATTGGGAGGTTCCTCAGTCTTTTCCGCACATCCAAGTCTTGGGGGAGGAGCTGGGGATCTTGATTTGGCGCAACCAACAATCCTCCGGACTGGTCACTTAGAGGAGGCCCTAAGAGGAATCCAACTCTGCCGATACCCAAAGATGCCCTCATGTAATTAATCTTTTTATCTCCAGCCGATGCACTGTGTAAATTATGTGTAATCCTGGCACAGCTCATACGAGTGACAGGAAAGTCTCTTTTGAGCCCTAAGGGTAGAGTTCTCTGCAGTGGGAGGGTAGTAGGTCTCTGGACATCACACACCTTGGGGTCTGGCTGGGAACTAACCTCCGCAGCGAGACCTAACAAAGAATCTCCTTGCCAGTTATTACAGAGAACCTTGGTGGCTGGGTGCTAATACTGATGACATTGGGGAGCGGAGCGTGCAGAGACCAGGGGAGGGTAGCATGCAGAGACCGGGAGCATGCAGAGACCAGGGGAGGGTAGCATGTAGAGACCGGGAGCATGCAGAGACTGGGGAGGGGAGCATGCGGAGAATGGACCAGGGGAGGGGAGTGTACGGAGACCGAGGGAGGGGAGTGTGCACAGACCTGTCTGTACCTGAGATCTGTGCTCTCCCAATCTGTGTCTGCTCAAAGACCTTTAATGATGTCATGCTCATCTGATCTGGACTGCCCATGACTGTGACATCAGCACAGGTCCTGAAGGCTCTCATTGTGTTGTGTATACAGCGAGTGGGCTGCGGTGACGGGTTTTTGGGTGTGGGGACCGGGAGGCTGAGCGACAAGTTCCTATCATCGGGGGCACCGCTAGCGGTACCATATTTGGAATCCCATCACTTGGTGTTCAAATATGGCGCATGCAACTTGTGCTGGCCAATCCTGTGATAGGAGAACACGATTACGGCGGAAGTGGATAACGAATGCCACAAGTTAAGTATTATAATAGATTATTTTTTCATGCATGTATTAAATATTCAAACTATATCCCTGACAAGTAACGCTAGGCTTCACTACAGGGTCAGGATCCTAAAGTGACCAGAACCTGGCCGTGATGACAGAAACGTTAAATATTTTGACAATCTCCATCATTCACATGTCAGAACCGTAGGTCTTACCTAAGAATTAGTCTGAGATGAATTATTCCGGAGCCGGTGGCGGGTGGCGCTCGCTCCGTCCCATAGACAAAAAGAAAGCGGCCCCAGATGTAGAAGAAAAGGCGGCACGGCCAGCGGGAGTCAGTTCTGAGAGCTATAAAGAGTTTCATTAAAGGCTTTTCAGTAATCCACCTCCATATTCTCTACACAGAAGCCGTAAGTTCCCAATCTGTGGAGAGCGGCGGGTCTCGCCTGTAATATGTTTCCAGTCTGGTTGAATTTACAATATTGCAGCAATCTCCAGTGCAGGGAGTCGGCGGCGGGTTCGTCATTTTGTCTTCCACGCTGGTGTTTAGACGTATAATCCGCACTATTGGTGCAGATGACCCTGACATTGCAGAAAGGGTCAGTAATGGTAATGTGGGGTCCACAGTCCATCCACATGTGAAGCCATACAATACATACACGAAGCAATGGAACAGCCGAAGCCTCGAGAGCTATGGAGACGCTGCAAATAGAATGTTACCTGTATCTGTAATATTGTGAGAAATGATACAATTCATACATGGTATACAATGAACTATATACAATACTAGACAGGGCCCGGAGACTATCACATCGGGCCATTCTAGAACGTGCGTGATTATATACTCCCGCTACTAATCACAGCACCATCGAGGAGGGTGGGGGGAGCCGCTGCTGTACGAGTGCTGTGGCTTGGCAGTGCTGCTGCTTGCCATCCCCCTGGACAGGCATTCTCCCTTTGTGCTGTCTCCTACCCCACTCTTTTCCCTCTGTGCACTCTCTTCCCCTGTGTGGTCTCTTTCCCCTTTTGCTATCGCTCCCCTCTATACACACTCTCTTACCTCTGTGCTCTATCTCTTCCCTTGTGATGTCTCTCCCCCTGTGCTCCATCTTCCCCTATGCGTCTCTCTTCCCTTGTGCTTCTCTCCCTTGTTCTCCTCTCTCCCTTGTGCTGTCTCTACCCTGTTCATCTTTCCTCTGTCACTCTCTTCCCCTGTGTGTCTCTTTCCCCTTTTGCTATCGCTACCCTCTGTACACTCTCTTACCTCTGTGCTCTATCTCTTCCCCTTGTGATTGTCTCTCTCTCCCCCTGTGCTCTCTCTTCCCCTATGCGGTCTCTCTCCCTTGTGCCTCTCTCCCCTTGTTCTCCTCTCTCCTTGTGCTGTCTCTCCCTGGGCTCTTTCTCTCCCTAGCACTTTCTCTTCCCATTGTACACTCTCTCTCTCCTTGTGCTCTCTCGTCGCTTGTGTGCTCTCTCCCCCTTGTGCTGTTTCGCCCCCTGTGTGCTGTCTTTACCCTTGTGCGCTCTCTCGCCTTGTGCGCTCTCTCTCCCCTTTTCCGCTTTCTCTCCCCTGTGCACTGTCTCTCCTCCTATGTGCTGTCTTTTTCCCCTGTGAGCTTTCTCTCCCCTTGTGCGTGTCGAGCCCGCTGGGACGGGGGCACTCGGTACCGGACCGGGTCTTTACTGGGGAAGTCACGGGTGGTCCTGGTCCGGACCGTGTCCCGGGCCCTGGCAATAAAAGGGGAATATTTACAGGGGATTGTCAGTCGTGACGCCACCCACTTGATGCGGCCAGTGATGGAGGGCCGCCGCTGCTGCAGAACCTCCGGGGACGATGGGATAGCAGCTTAGGTGTAATAGTTCCAGTGGGTAGAACTGTATTCCCCGGGCAGTAAGGGTTAAGTCTATTGTGGAGTGTGTAGCACACTTACTTTGCAGATGCTGCAGGGATCTCTTCTCTTTGCTGGTGCTGACAGGCTGTGTCCTGTATGGAGAGAATCACTTTCATGCAGAAACACAAGGGAAGCAGTTCCAGGGTTTTCCGTGTTTACTCTCAGCTCTTCAAGTCACTTTACAGCACAGTTACAGTTCTTACACAGTTCAAGCACAGTTCTCAATACACGGGCACATTCTCCCCCTCCGGGTTCCCTTTGCTCTGCAGCCAGGCCTCTCTCTCTCTGTGACCCCTCACACAGTCTGTAGTGTCCTTTCCGGGCTTTTACGTTCTCTTTACTTCGTGTTGTGCGACACTGGACAGTATGGCGGTGACTCGGGCCCCTGTGGGTCCTTAGTTTGTCACTGAGCTGCCTGTCCTTTGGGTAGGGATCCAATCTGGAACTCAGACCCCCGTCGTGTTGTTTGGGGATCCGGGTAAACTACGGTCCCCTCTAGAGCCGACACTCTACTTCAGCCCAGCCTCCAGCAGTCCTCCAGCACGAGGCTCTACCAGGCTCCTTCTCTCTGTGTCTCTTGGTATATAGGAGGGCTACTCCACCTGCAGTCAGTTGCTTCAGCTGCGGTTCTAGGGCCCGGGCTACACCGTCCCTCTCTGTCCTCTCACACTCCTGGGGATCCGGCTCCGGATAGGCTTTCTCTCTCCTCTGGCTCACACTGGCTCAGTACGGATTCTGCATTCCTTCTGCCCTCACTCTTCCAGGACGTGTGGCTCTCTACTGCTCAGCTTCTCTGCTGTTCTTGGTCTTTGCTGTTCAGCTCACTATGGCCTACTGAACACCTTCACTCCTCCCCCTTCCTATATACTGTCAAGTCACCTGACTACGGGTGTGCCCAACCCACTCCTCTAAATCCACCACCCCTCAATCTCATAGAGTATCTAATCTCAGGGCTGGATGTTACCTCCTCTACACGTGGGTTATGTGGGCTGTGAGGGTGTTGGTGTGAAACATGTCCTAGCTGCCTGGCTGCAGTTCCCTTCTGTGGCCTCCTGGACACAGGTGCGCCACATGCGCTCTCTTCCCTTGTGCGCTCTCTTCCCTTGTGCGCTTTCTCTCCCTTGTCCTGTCTCTTCCCTTGTATGCTGTCTTTTTCTCCTGTGTGCCTCTATCCCCTAGTGTGCTCTCTCCCCCTTGTGATGTCTCACACCCTGTGTGCTGTCTTTTACCCATGTGGACTCTCTCTCCCCTTGTGCACTCTCTCTCCCTTGTGCTGTCTCTCCCTGTGTGCTCTCTGTCCACCTGTTGTGCGCTGTCTTATCACCGTGCAATGTCTCTTTCCCACTGTATGCTGAATAGGTGCGGAGCCAACCTGCGTTCCAGAGTGGAACACAAATGGGAGGAAGTGCAGTAGGATGGGTCCACGCCAAGGGCATGACGGAGCGGATCCAGGCGTTAATGAATGCCTGCACTGCAGTCAGTGTCCGGAATGGCGTGTACCCCCTCCAATCACAGATTCCTATAGGTGGCGCTGTTTTCTTTGACTGATCAACCAAATTTATGGGATTCTTGTTTAACTGTAATTTACTCAATATCATATACCGTACCTATTTTTGGAACAAACCTACAGACAGACAGACAGACATACTGGATAAGATTTTTATATAGTAGATTATTAGTGCACAAAGTAAGGTAAAGGGAAAAGGCAATGGATGTAGATGCAAGGGATTATTGGGCACAAATCCATGCACCTGTTACCAAATGTCCCTATTTGAGCCACTTTACTTCATCCATTATTATGTCTCCTATACACAGCACACACAGACAAGAGGGATCCCTGCTTTCCCGTCTCTATGATGCACATGTTCAGGGTGTGGAGGACATTATACAGTAGCATCAAGATGTGTATATGTGAATCCAGCTCTGGGATGCAATAAAACACCTACCAGAGATTAAGAGCAATAAGCAGATATGTAAGTGATAACTAGTGTAGCTGTGAATCCAACTGTGCAATGAGATCAAACACTTACTAGAAAGCAGCAGCACAATGTGCATTATACAGCGGCAGTAAGCAGAGTAGCTGTGAATCCAGCCTTGAGATGAGATAAAACACTTATTAGAAAGAAGAAGCAGCAGCAGCATGAAAAGCAGGTTTTTTTTCCCTTTAAATCTTGTAGATATTAATGTTGCATTTATAAACATTAGCCTGTGATAATCAACACATTTCAGCTATCTGGCTGCCTGTGGTGTTCAGTACTTCTGCAACCTGTCTGCAGTTTATAGGACCTTTGCTTTCAGTCTGTGGCTTTCAGTTCCTCAGTACCTGTCTGCCGGTGGATTTTAGGATATCTGTAACCTGTCTGAGGTCTTCATGACTTCTCCTGGCTGCTTGTGGCTTCTCTTCTCATCTACCTGTCTGCCTGTATCTTTCAGTACCTCTGCAACCTGTCTGTGGTCACCAGGATGTCTCCTGTTTGCCTGCAGCTTTTAGTATTTCTGCAATCTATCTGCGGCTTCAGGACATCTCCTGTTTGCCTGTGATATCTAGTACCTCTGTAATCTCTCTTTGGTCTCCAGCATGTCTCCTGGCTGCCTGCAGCTTCCACTTCCTAGCTACCTTTCTGCTTCAGTCTCAGTCACTCTGCTGTCGGGGCCATGCGGGTCTCACCTGTCTTTGCACCGATGCTTGTGACTGGTGAGCCTACTAGGCAGCTGTATATGGAACTTTGTCTTTGTGCATATCGTATCAGTGCTGCATGCACTGTATATAGAAATGATTTTAATAGAGGCGTCACTGATTCACTCATCCACAATGGTATTAAGGTCATTCTTCATTTCTTGTGCCTATATGATCTGCAAAGATGACAAGTGATCTACAGAGAAAAGAGACTTTCAGCTTATTATGACTCCTCTACTGGTGTAAAAACTGCAATGGAGGATGCACTGTACCTGGCACAGTCAGGAGGCAGTGACACTAATATAGGCAGGGTGACACTGATGGTGCATGGTCTGGAGCATGTACTGTACCTGGCATAGTCAGGAGGCAGTGACACTAATATAGACAGGGTGGCACTGAGCATGGCATGGTCTGGAGGATGTACTGTACCTGGCATAGTCAGGAGGTAGTGACTCTATATAGGCAGGGTGACACTGAGAATGGCATGGTCTGGAGGATGCACTGTATCAGGCATAGTCAGGAGGAGTGACACTAATATAGGCAGGGTGGCACTGAGGATGGCATGGTCTGGAGGATGCGCTATACCAGGCATAGTCAGGAGGCAGTGGCACTAATACAGGCAGGGTGGCACTGAGGATGGCATGGTCTGGAGGATGTACAGTATCAGGCATAGTCAGGAGGCAGTGACACTAATATAGGCAGGGGGCACTGAGCATGGCATGGTCTGGAGGATGTACAGTATCAGGCATAGTCAGGAGGCAGTGGCACTAATATAGGCAGGGTGACACTGATGGTGGCATGGTCTGGAGGATGCGTTATACCAGGCATAGTCAGGAGGCAGTGACACTAATACAGGCACGGTGGCACTGAGCATGGCATGGTCTGGAGGATGCACTGTACCAGGCATAGTCAGGAGGCAGTGACACTAATACAGGCACGGTGGCACTGAGCATGGCATGGTCTGGAGGATGGACTGTACCAGGCATAGTCAGGAGGCAGTGACACTCTATTAGGCAGGGTGGCACTGAGCATGGCATGGTCTGGAGCATGTACTGTACCAGGCATAGTCAGGAGGCAGTGACACTAATATAGGCAGCTGTGGCACTGAGCATGGCATGGTCTGGAGGATGCCTATACCAGGCATAGTCAGGAGGCAGTGATACTAATATAGGCAGGGCCAGGGTGGCACTGAGGATGGCATGGTCTGGAGGATGCGCTGTACCAGGCATAGTCAGGAGGCAGTGACACTAATATAGGCAAGGCGGCACTGATGGTGGCATGGTCTTGAGGATGTGTAGTACCAGGCATAGTCAGGAGGCAGTGACACTAATACAGGCACGGTGGCACTGAGCATGGCATGGTTCTGGAGGATGCACTGTACCAGGCATAGTCAGGAGGCAGTGACACTAATATAGGCAGGGTGACACTGAGAATGGCATGGTCTGGAGGATGTACAGTATCAGGCATAGTCAGGAGGCAGTGACACTAATATAGGCAGGGTGGCACTGAGGATGGCATGGTCTGGAGGATGTACAGTATCAGGCATAGTCAGGAGGCAGTGACACTAATATAGGCAGGGTGGCACTGAGGATGGCATGGTCTGGAGGATGCGCTGTACCAGGCTTAGTCAGGAGGCAGTGGCACTAATATAGGCACGGTGGCACTGAGGATAGCATAGTCAGGAGGCAGTGACACTAATATAGGCAGGGTGGCACTGATGATGGCATAGTCAGGAGGCAGTGGTACTAATATAGGCAGGGTGGCACTGAGGATGGCATAGTCAGGAGGCAGTGGCACTAATATAGGCAGGGTGGCACTGAGGATGGCATAGTCAGGAGGCAGTGGCACTAATATAGGCAGGGTGGCATTGAGGATGGCATAGTCAGGAGGCAGTGGCACTAATATAGGCAGGGTGGCATTGAGGATGGCACAGTCAGGAGGCAGTGGCATTAATATAGGCAGGTGGCATTGAGGATGGCACAGTCAGGAGGCAGTGGCACTAATATAGGCAGGGTGCACTGAGGATGGCATAGTCAGGAGGCAGTGGCACTAATATAGGCAGGGTGGCATTGAGGATGACATAGTCAGGAGGCAGTGGGACTAATATAGCAGGGTGGCATTGAGGATGACATAGTCAGGAGGCAGTGGCACTAATATAGGCAGGGTGGCATTGAGGATGACATAGTCAGAGGCAGTGGCACTAATATAGGCAGGGTGGGACTGAGGATGGCATAGTCAGGAGGCAGTGGCACTAATATAGGCACGGTGGCACTGAGGATGGCATAGTCAGGAGGCAGTGGCACTATATAGGCAGGGTGGCACTGATGATGGCATAGTCAGGAGGCAGTGGCACTAGTTTAGGCACGGTGGCACTGAGGATAGCATAGTCAGGAGGCAGTGACACTAATATAGGCAGGGTGGCACTGATGATGGCATAGTCAGGAGGCAGTGGCACTAATATAGGCAGGCGGCACTGAGGATGGCATAGTCAGGAGGCAGTGGCACTAATATAGGCAGGGTGGCATTGAGGATGGCACAGTCAGGAGGCAGTGGCATTAATATAGGCAGGGTGGCATTGAGGATGGCACAGTCAGGAGGCAGTGGCACTAATATAGGCAGGGTGGCACTGAGGATGGCATAGTCAGGAGGCAGTGGCACTAATATAGGCAGGGTGGCATTGAGGATGACATAGTCAGGAGGCAGTGGCACTAATATAGGCAGGGTGGCATTGAGGATGACATAGTCAGGAGGCAGTGGCACTAATATAGGCAGGGTGGGACTGAGGATGGCATAGTCAGGAGGCAGTGGCACTAATATAGGCACGGTGGCACTGAGGATGGCATAGTCAGGAGGCAGTGGCACTAATATAGGCCGGGTGGCACTGATGATGGCATAGTCAGGAGGCAGTGGCACTAGTTTAGGCACGGTGGCACTGAGGATAGCATAGTCAGGAGGCAGTGACACTAATATAGGCAGGGTGGCACTCTGGCTTTATGACATTGTCAGGCAGACACTACTTTGACACATTTAATGTATTCATGGGTCAATATGAACCTGCAGTGAGATATTCATGTACGATCCCACTATAATCCTCGAGGACCCGCTGTCTTAGATCTATGAGACATTTTGCATTCAGCTTCATGTTGCAGAACAGTTTTCTCCTCGCTGATTGCCGAGGATTAAAAATGATGATTTGATAATTGAAGAGTGAGACTTAATAGTGCAGACGATGCGTAGATGGACGTCCTCACCCCCATCCAATCTGCAGGGACGGTCGGCTGAGATTTATAAACCATACTCCTGTATCTGACAATACTTTTACTTATTACAATGGATATTGATCGACTCTCACAGAATCATTTTCATCTGCTCAAAATTGCTGTTTCCAAATCAATCGGCCCTATCTAATAATAACCTGTGAGGTTTACCAACCCGGACAGACGGCGCTCTCTATAACAATAAGGGGTTTCTCTGCAAGAATTAGAATGGAGCTTTTCAGCCCAAAATGTTCATTTACTTACTGTAAAGTGGGTGACAGCATCGTCCCTGGTGGTCCAGAGCATTAAAAGGTTAACGATATCCTGCTTTGGTGTGTAGGTGTCACACAGGTGTCTTATTGTATCAGTCGCGAGGGCCAGGTTACTCAGCGGCTGGGCAACGTTCAGTTCGTGGTAAATGTGCCCAGCAGCTGAGGTCCTCACCGCACATATAAAGAGAGTTTGTCATAGGGATAAAGTTTGATTCATGACACCAGTTGGGAGAGTGAGCCTGATATGGCTGGCACTGCAGATAATCCCCGGAGTTAGGTGGTATAGCAGCACAGATAGAAAACCCTTCCCAACTAGGGCTGGCTCCAGGGAGATGATGAGGGTAATGATGGAATAAAGCATCAGAAGACAAGATAGTCACTTAACCGGTTTGGACTGCTTAGTAAACCGTTAACAGGACACAGTACTTCCTTCTCAGGCTTGCAACCTGGCCGGTGTGATGGGAGCTTTGGATAATAGTTTTGGCTATTCTTCAGCTCTAAGGTTTCTCAGAGCCTGGAACTCCCAATACCACCTTGCTTCTGGACCTTCGGTGCATTTCCTCCACATGGGTCCTGTTTGTATCCATGCTTTAGGGACATTCCCTGAACCTGTGTTATTGTTCCCCTGGGAACTACACTTGCTGCAGGGTGACAGGGACCCACACAGCCTTCTCAGGTTCTGCTACTGAGCCTTGAAGCTTAGGTGACCTGGGGTCTGAGGCCTCGCCATGGAGCTATCCTATATAGCTAGAAACTAACTCCTCACTAACCCCTTCGCCTTACTAGAAGCTCTATCACAAGTCTAGTGCACATCTCCTTGTAAGGGATCAGGCATTATATGTGTGAATCCTTCAATCTCCTGCAGAGGAATCATCACTCTCTTGAGACTATGCAGTACCATTCTGTGACGACCAGACGCGACATCTGGTGCTGTTCACACTAGAATCTGAGACTCCACACTGTGCTTCCTCTGATGCTTCTAAGTTATACTGGTAGGCTTGGGAGGCTTGGGAGTCGAGTTAGAAGAAGTTAATCTCTGTATGACTCCTCATTACCTTCAGGGTCACAGATTTCGGGAAATGTATCACAGTTACTCCCTTCCCTTTTTAAGATGTTGGAATCTGTTCCCTTATGCGGACTATAGCTTTTGCAATACCGATTGCTGGTAATCTATTGAAGTGCTGTGAAAGTCCTCTTGTCATCTGGTTTTCCTCCCTGCTCTTTATTTCCTCCTGTGCACATATTGCCTTATACCTCTGAGTATTGCTGTATCTTTTTTTTCTCCATTGTTCTATTTTTGTGGGGTTTTACCATGCCTGTACTAGCCCCCCTCTTAGTAATGGGCTGGCCAGGAACAGGGCAATGGTGGCAGCGCAGACAACCTCACCATTTTATTACTATGTATTATTATATATTATTCCATTCCATTTATTCCATGGTGCTTTATATGTGAGAAGGGCGTATATAGACAAGTACAATATTTATGAGCAATAGAAGACACAGACGGGAGGAGAGAGGACCCTACCCACGAGGACTCACAATCTACAAGGGATGGGTGAGGATTCAGTAGGTGAGGAGAGAGGACCCAACCCACGAGGGCTCACAATCTACAAGGGATGGGTGAGGATTCAGTAGGTGAGGAGAGAGAGGATCCTGCCCCTGAGGGCTCACAGTCTACAAGGGATGGGTGAGGGCACAGTAGGTGAGGAGAGAGGACCCTGCCCACAAGGGCTCACAGTTTACAAGGGATGGGTGAGGATACAGTAGGTGAGGGGAGAGGACCCTGCCCATGAGGACTCACAGTCTTAAAGGGATGGGTGAGGATACAGTAGGGGAGAAGAGGACCCTGCCCATGAGGGCTCACAGTCTACAAGAGATGGGTGAGGATACAGTAGGTGAGGAGAGAGGACCCTGCCTATGAGGGCTTACAGTCTACAAGGGATGGGTGAGGATTCAGTAGGTGAGGAGAGAGGACCCTGCCCACAAGGGCTCACAATCTACAAGGGATGGGTGAGGATGCAGTAGGTGAGGAGAGAGGACCCTGCCCACAAGGGCTCACAATCTACAAGGGATGGGTGAGGATATAGTAGGTGAGGAGAGAGGACCCTGCCCATGAGGGCTCACAGTGTACAAGGGATGGGTGAGGATACAGTAGGGGAGGGGAGAGGACCATACCCGCGAGGACTCACAGTCTACAAAGAACGGGTGAGGATACAGTAGGTGAGGAGGGAGGACCCTCCCCATGAGGGCTCACAGTCTACAAGGGATGGGTGAGGATACAGTAGGTGAGGAGAGAGGACCCTGCCCATGAGGGCTCACAGTCTACAAGGAATTGGTGAGGATACAGTAGGTGGGAGGAGAGACCCTACCAGCAAGGCTCACAGTCTACAATGGATGGGTGAGGATACAGTAGGTAAGGAGAGAGGACCCTGCCTGCGGATGCTCACAGTCTACAAGGGATGGGTGAGGATACAGTAGGTGAGGAGAGAGGACCCTGCCCACGAGGGCTCACAGTCTACAAGGGATGGGTGAGGATATAGTAGGTGAAGAGAGAGGACCCTGCCCGTGAGGGCTCACAGTCTACAAGGGATGGGTGAGGATACAGTAAGTGAGGAGAGAGGACCCTGCCCACGAGGGCTCACAGTCTACAAGGGATGGGTGAGGATATAGTAGGTGAAGAGAGAGGACCCTGCCCGTGAGGGCTCACAGTCTACAAGGGATGGGTGAGGATACAGTAGGTGGAAGGAGAGAACCTACCAGCGAGGGCTCACAGTCTACAAGGGATGGGTGAGGATACAGTAGATGAGGAGAGAGGACCCTGCCCACGAGGGCTCACAGTCTACAAGGGATGGGTGAGGATACAGTAGGTGAGGAGAGAGGACCCTGCCCGGGAGGGCTCAGTCTACAAGGGATGGGTGAGGATACAGTAGATGAGGAGAGAGGACCCTGCCCACGAAGGCTCACAGTCTGGAAGGGATGGGTGAGGATATAGTAGGTGAAGAGAGAGGACCCTGCCCGTGAGGGCTCACAGTCTACAAGGGATGGGTGAGGATACAGTAGGTGAGGAGAGAGGACCCTGCCCACGAGGGCTCACAGTCTACAAGGAATGGGTGAGGATATAGTAGGTGAAGAGAGAGGACCCTGCCCATGAGGGCTCACAGTCTACAAGGGATGGGTGAGGATACAGTAGGTGAGGAGAGAGGACCCTGCCCACGAGGGCTCACAGTCTACAAGGGATGGGTGAGGATATAGTAGGTGAAGAGAGAGGACCCTGCCCACGAGGGCTCACAGTCTACAAGGGATGAGTGAGGATACAGTAGGTGAGGAGAGAGGACCCTGCCCACGAGGGCTCACAGTCTACAAAGTATGGGTGAGGATATAGTAGATAAGGAGAGAGGACCCTGCCCGTGAGGGCTCACAGTCTACAAGGGATGGGTGAGGATATAGTAGGTGAGGATAGAGGACCCTGCCCACAAGGGCTCACAGTCTACAAGGGATGGGTGAGGATACAGTAGGTGAAGAGAGAGGACCCTGCCCGTGAGGGCTCACAGTCTACAAGGAATGGGTGAGGATATAGTAGGTGAAGAGAGAGGACCCTGCCCGTGAGGGCTCACAGCCTACAAGGGATGGGTGAGGATATAGTAGGTGAGGATAGAGGACCCTGCCCACAAGGGCTCACAGTCTACAAGGGATGGGTGAGGATATAGTAGGTGAAGAGAGAGGACCCTGCCCGTGAGGGCTCACAGTCTACAAGGGATGAGTGAGGATACAGTAGGTGAGGAGAGAGGACCGTGCCCACGAGGGCTCACAGTCTACAAGGTATGGGTGAGGATATAGTAGGTGAGGAGAGAGGACCCTGCCCATGAGGGTTCACAGTCTACAAGGGATGGGTGAGGATACAGTAGGTGGAAGGAGAGAACCTACCAGCGAGGGCTCACAGTCTACAAGGGATGGGTGAGGATACAGTAGGTGAGGAGAGAGGACCCTGCCCACGAGGGCTCACAGTCTACAAGGTATGGGTGAGGATATAGTAGGTGAGGAGAGAGGACCCTGCCCATGAGGGTTCACAGTCTACAAGGGATGGGTGAGGATACAGTAGGTGGAAGGAGAGAACCTACCAGCGAGGGCTCACAGTCTACAAGGGATGGGTGAGGATACAGTAGGTGAGGAGAGAGGACCCTGCCCGCGAGGGCTCACAGTCTGGAAGGGATGGGTCACTGCAGGTTGTAGGCTTGTTGGAAGAGGGAACTCTGGAATAAGGGACAGCTAGGCCCCCCCTAGCCTAAGGGTCAGTATAGGAGACCCGGTCTCTCTGTTATTCCTTACTACCCAATGACTGTAAAGGTACCTTTACACGCCGCCACTGAGGTGTAGCAGCTGCCTGGCAATCGGGATTTTTGTCACTGTTGCCTTGAAATTGCTACGACGTTGCGGCGTGTAATTGGGGAAAGTGATCGGGTTTCTCGCAGTTGCTCTGGGTAGCGGTTTCTGAGCCGTGTTCTAAAATCCAAGGCAACGCAAAGGGTGAATTGCCCTGGTAGTGGTGTGTAAACGGGAGATGGGATGGAATCTGCGTCACCTAGTGATTTCCACGGGGCATGCCACAGCGTGCTGAATACCGCGCCCCATCAGCGATGACTGGTGGGGGCTACTGTGTTACGATTGGCTGTCCCTTCACAGGGCGCCATATTTGAAGAGCTGTCCATTCACACTACAAAATTGCAATGGCGTCATGTATTAGCCAGCCTTCCTGCGCAGGCTGGCCAATCATGACGCTATTGCGTTGTCTAATCAGCGTGTTAGCGTCACGGAATACACAACTCTGTCACGCCTATGTTTTGGCGCCGCAGAACATGTACGCCCACATTCCCCTACTGATTGCGGCGTGTGAAGGGGCGACGGGATTCAACAGGCAGTTATCCGCAGGATCTGTTTCAACTTCCGGGGAACCACAATACCTTGAGTTGACAACGCATTGCGGCGTGTACATGCGGAATCGGCGATCGTTAGCAACCGTTAAAAACGTGCGCGTGCACGTACGGTTGATACCGATTGCCAGTGATAGTTGCGGCGTGTAAAGTACCTTAAGGTAAAGAAATTGTCATTGGTAACAAGTTTTGTGGAGTGGGGCAATAAAAAATTAGATGTTAATAACCCTGGTGTGCTAGAGTAATAGTGATGTAAGTGGTAACACCCCAGGTGGTCTAAGGTGCTACATTTACTGATGGGGTATTACTGGTTATCTAAGGTAGTGAAGAACTTCATGTTAGAATCTGCTTTATTCAAGGACAGTGAAGAAGATTAATGGTGATGTCCTTGTTGATGTTGGGTATTAAAATATGAGTGATGATACTCCAGGTGGTCTAGGGTGTTACTGAATGTAAATTAAATCCAAAATCTCATAAACATCAGTATCATCAAAACAATGTGAGATCTCAAAATCCCCAAGATTAAAGGAATAACCTTAATAAGGAGAAAGTGTCCCAACACATAATGACAGAATACGTATACCTAAAGATAGATAAAATGGTGCCTCCTATATGGAAGATCGTACACAATGTATAGCTGTGTATACAACCCTGGTAGGAACTGCATAAATACATATATCCAGTTACAACTCTGGGTCTCGTATAATAATCTATGGAGATCAGGCATGGTGGCCTAGAGCAAGAATACCTACGATAAGCATAGTAAGTTACCACAAGCACCTGGGGTGATGACGTTGCAGTCCCACGTCACTCAGCTCTGACGCGCGTTTCGTGCTCCTTCTTCTTGTGGCTACAGTTCACAGAGGGAAAGGAATGGAAACACCCTTTGTGGCTTATCCTGCTGAAAATTCACTCTTTTTAGTGTAATTGGGGTGTTACTAGCAGCGCCCCAAGATATTTTGGGTAATTAAATTGTGAGGGATAGCACCCCAGGTTATGTAGGGTACTAAGAGGTTACTGGGAGGAGTTGCACCCTATATTATCTAGGATATTAATGTTGTGCTTAATCCATTCCCAGGGTATTAGTGGTGTTTTTCGTAGCATGCCTAATTGATTAAATGTAATAAAGGTGTTACTAGTAAGAACCCCAATTGATCCAGGGTACTTAGAGGTTAGTAGTTGCACCTCAGGTGATCTAGGGTATTAAAGATGTTAGATCTAGCGCCCCAGGTGACCTGGAATACTGAGGGGTCAGTAATGGCCCCGTAGATTATTTACAGTGGTAAATGTGTTTCTAGTTGAACTCCAGGTTATCAAGGCTAATAATAGAGATAATAGTAGCACCCCAATTAATCTAGGGTACTAATAAATTATCGGTAGCACCCCAGTTGATCTGGGATATTAAGAGATTAATGGTAACACCCCAGGTAATCTAAGGTACTAACAGATTAGTGGTAGCACCTCAGGAGATCTAGGGTACTATGAGGTTAGTGATAGCTCCCCAGGTGATCTAGGGTACTCAGAGGTTAGTAGTAGCAACTTAGGTGATCTAGAGTACTCAGAGGTTAGTAGTAGCAACTCAGGTGATCTAGGGTACTAAGAGATTATTGGTAGCACCTCAGGTGGTCTAGGGTGCTATGAGATTAGTGGTAGCACCCCAGGTGTTCTAGGGTACTATGAGGTTAGTAGTAGCAACTCAGGTGATCTAGGGTACTCAGAGGTTAGTGGTAGCACCTCAGGTGATCTAGGGTACTCAGAGGTTAGTGGTAGCACCTCAGGTGATCTAGGGTACTATGAGGTTAGTGGTAGCACCTCAGGTGATATAGGGTACTATGAGGTTAGTGGTAGCACCTCAGGTGATCTAGGGTACTATGAGGTTAGTGGTAGCACCCCAGGTGTTCTAGGGTACTATGAGGTTAGTAGTAGCACCTCAGGTGATCTAGGGTACTAAGAGATTATTGGTAGCACCTCAGGTGGTCTGGGGTACTATGAGATTAGTGGTAGCACCCCAGGTGTTCTAGGGTACTATGAGGTTAGTAGTAGCACCTCAGGTGATCTAGGGTACTATGAGATTAGTGGTAGCACCTCAGGTGATCTAGGGTACTATGAGATTAGTGGTAGCACCACAGGTGTTCTAGGGTACTATGAGGTTAGTAGTAGCACCTCAGATGATCTAGGGTACTCAGAGGTTAGTAGTAGCAACTCAGGTGATCGAGGGTACTCAGAGGTTAGTAGTAGCAACTCAGGTGATCTAGGGTACTCAGAGGTTAGTAGTAGCAACTCAGGTGATCTAGGGTACTCAGAGGTTAGTAGTAGCAACTCAGGTGATCTAGGGTACTCAGAGGTTAGTAGTAGCACCTCAGGTGATCTAGGGTACTATGAGATTAGTGGTAGCACCTCAGGTGATCTAGGGTACTATGAGATTAGTGGTAGCACCACAGGTGTTCTAGGTACTATGAGGTTAGTAGTAGCACCTCAGATGATCTAGGGTACTCAGAGGTTAGTAGTAGCAACTCAGGTGATCTAGGGTACTCAGAGGTTAGTAGTAGCAACTCAGGTGATCTAGGGTACTCAGAGGTTAGTAGTAGCAACTCAGGTGATCTAGGGTACTCAGAGGTTAGTAGTAGCAACTCAGGTGATCTAGGGTACTCAGAGGTTAGTGGTAGCACCTCAGGTGATCTAGGGTACTCAGAGGTTAGTGGTAGCACCTCAGGTGATCTAGGGTACTCAGAGGTTAGTGGTAGCACCTCAGGTGATATAGGGTACTATGAGGTTAGTGGTAGCACCTCAGGTGATCTAGGGTACTATGAGGTTAGTGGTAGCACCTCAGGTGATCTAGGGTACTATGAGGTTAGTGATAGCAACTCAGGTGATCTAGGGTACTCAGAGGTTAGTAGTAGCAACTCAGGTGATCTAGAGTACTCAGAGGTTAGTAGTAGCAACTCAGGTGATCTAGGGTACTAAGAGATTATTGGTAGCACCTCAGGTGGTCTAGGGTACTATGAGATTAGTGGTAGCACCCCAGGTGTTCTAGGGTACTATGAGATTAGTGGTAGCACCTCAGGTGATCTAGAGTACTCAGAGGTTAGTAGTAGCACCTCAGGTGATCTAGGGTACTATGAGATTAGTGGTAGCACCTCAGGTGATCTAGAGTACTCAGAGGTTAGTAGTAGCACCTCAGGTGATCTAGGGTACTATGAGATTAGTGGTAGCACCTCAGGTGATCTAGAGTACTCAGAGGTTAGTGGTAGCACCTCAGGTGATCTAGAGTACTCAGAGGTTAGTGGTAGCACCTCAGGTGATATAGGGTACTCAGAGGTTAGTGGTAGCACCTCAGGTGATCTAGGGTACTATGAGGTTAGTGGTAGCACCTCAGGTGATCTAGGGTACTATGAGGTTAGTGGTAGCACCTCAGGTGATCTAGGGTACTATGAGGTTAGTGGTAGCACCTCAGGTGATCTAGGGTACTCAGAGGTTAGTGGTAGCACCTCAGGTGATCTAGGGTACTATGAGGTTAGTGGTAGCACCTCAGGTGATCTAGGGTACTATGAGGTTAGTAGCAGCACCTCAGGTGATTTTAGGTGAAAAAAGTGTTAACATGTTAATGCTCGCAGCACTTGTGATTTGGTTGGTGACTTTTCTGCTCCTCAGTGACCCCACTATGTAGAGTTATGGGTCTCTTCTTCATGAATGAGTTATGTTGGGGGATTCTATTACAGGACGGGCTGGTATCAGTGATCTCTACACCAATTGCCGCTCTGTCACGTGCTGGTAAGGATAGACGGCATGTAGGGTCTGTAATTCATATACCGGGGGAAGCAGAGGGTATATACCAGAGGGACGGAAATTATATTCCAAGGGGAGTGTGAAGGTGATATAAGGGGGGCAGAGGCTATAAACAGTGGGAAGGGACAGAGATTATATACCAGTAGGGGAAGGGCGGAGGTTATTTACTGGAGGGGTGGAGCTTATATACCAGGGGGAGGAGCAGAGGGTATATACTGGGGGGACAGAGGTTATATACCTGGGGGTGGAGGTTATATATCAGGATGAGAGGGGCAGAGCTTATATACCAGGTTGAAGGGGCTGAGGTTATATACCAGGAAGAGAGGGGCAGAGTTTATATACCAGGATGGAAAGGGCGAAGGTTATATATCATAGGGAGGTGTGAAGGTTATATACCAGGGGGAGGGCAGAGGTTATATACCAGTAAAGGAGGGGCGTAGGTTATATACCAATGGGAGGTGTGAAGGTTATATACCAGGGGGAAGGGTGGAGGCTATATATCAGGAAAGGAGGGGCAGAGGTTATATACCAAGGGGAGGTGTGAAGGTTATATTCAAGGGGGAGGGGTGGAGGCTATATACCAGGAAAGGAGTGGTGGAGTTTATATACCAGGGGGAGGGGCAGAGGTTATATACCAGGAAAGGAGCTCCGTAGGTTATATACCAGGGGAAGGTGTCAAGGTTATATACCAGGGGGAGGGGCAGAGGTTATATACAGGAAAGGAGGGGCGTAGGTTATATACCAGGGGGAGGTGTGAAGGTTATATACCAGGGGGAGGGGTGGAGGCTATATACCAGGAAAGGAGTGATGGAGTTTATATACCAGGGGAGGGGCAGAGGTTATATACCAGGAAAGGAGCGGCGTAGGTTATATACCGGGTGGAGGTTATATACTGGGGTGGAAGCTATATATCAGGGGGAGGGGCAGAAGTTATATACCAGGGGGAGGGGCAGAGGTTATATACCAGGGGGAGGGGCAGAGGTTATATACCAGGGGGAGGGGCAGAGGTTATATACTAGTAAAGGAGGGGCAGAGGTTTTATACCAGGAAAGGAGGGGCAGAGGTTATATACCAGGGGGAGGGGTGGAGGTTATATAATGGGGGGTGGAAATTATATATATTCCCCCAACTGTAAGTGGATGCAGAGGCAGGTGGGAGGGACCCAGTCCCAGCACTCCCACACTCAATCCGGGGTAAGGTCACCCGGGGGGAGGGTTAGAAGAGTCGGGAGGTCAGAACAGGAAAGTTGCAGACTGCACCTGAGGGAAGATGAAAGGGGGTCCTGAGGGGACCTTGAGAGAGGGTGCCTTATGCGTGAGTCTTGGCCCGAGAGAGAAAGAGGGAACCCCAGTGTGGAGCGACCATACTGCGGGGAGTTTCCCCAGTCCACCACGGAAAGACGGATCCCAGGAAATGCCCAGAGTCCAGCTCTGAAGTTATCAATCGGCCACAGCACCCTGCCGTAACGGAGTGGTCCACCCGTTGTTCCAGAGAGGTCGGGAATGAGATCAGAGAGGCAGAAGGGAAGGAGAGGAGCCCCAGGATCACCTTAAAGGGACCGGGAAAGGACTTATCCCAGTCAGGGAGCACAGGACACTGGTTCGTCAACTAAGGTATACCGTGGGTTCCTCCATACCGCTTTGCATCCACTTACAGCCATCCGGAAGGTTACCTATTATACATCTGTACCGAACTGTGAACGCTGTACCAATAGATGCTTGTTTCCAGTAAAGTAACTGGGAGAGAGTGAACTTGTCTCTGTGTCTCTGTGCTACCGGCATTGAACCCTGTAGAAAGCTATACCACCTAGCCGCAATACCAACGCCCTCCGGAGGACTGTGGCGGCGCTGGTGACCTCTCACCAGGTACTACAGGTGGCGTCACGAAATAACTTTTACCTCATCACCTTCAAATTACCCCCCCCCCCCCATTAGGAGTCCACCCCAGGGTCACGGGCTCAGGCATCGCCACCAGTGATCCCCCGGACCTCGCGCCTGAAACCCGAGTACCCGGCCCTGGGCGCGACATAATACCGTATATTTTATCTATCTATCACTACTGATTATAAAAAATGATTATTTTACAATAGAATATTTGGATAATATTTGTTCTTTGTGGTCAAACAGATCTTGGAAAGGAATCTTATATTACAGCCTTGAATGAATCCGTTGAAAACAGTAATAATCCTGAACCGTGAATCATTGTTTCTCCATTACTACGTAAATGTGTATAATGCCTGATTGTACCGGGAAAGAAAGTGATGTTTACTAATCCACAGATGAAGGCAGTTTATATAGGAAGTTATTGTATAGATATAATGAGAAAAAGATAAGTCCTTCATGTTCAGCCTCATATTATTCAGCTGCATTCAATGTGTGTTACATCAACATCTATCATTATAGTCAATAGGAATCAGATATTACCTGTAAATATAGCGATGGATGTCCTCAATTTCATCATTCCTCAAAGAACATTCCGCAAAGCAAACTGTTTACACTGTAATAATGTATTATCCACCAACCACTGTGATAAAGAAAATATATCAACATTTTTACAAGCATGAATATAATACTTCTCCCTATGTACAACAATATAACTACTATAATACTGTTCCTATATACAAGAATATAACTACTATAATACTGCCCCTATATACAAGAATATAACTACTATAATACTGCTCCTATATACAAGAATATAAGTACTATAAAACTGCCCCTATGTACACGAATATAACTACTATAATACTGCCCCTATATACAAGAATATAACTACTATAATACTGCTCCTATATACAAGGATATAACTACTATAATACTGCTCCTATGTACAAGAATATAACTACTATAATACTGCCCCTATATACAAGAATATAACTACTATAATACTGCCCCTATATACAAGAATATAACTACTATAATACTGCTCCTATATACAAGAATATAACTACTATAATACTGCTCCTATATACAAGGATATAACTACTATAATACTGCTCCTATGTACAAGAATATAACTACTATAATACTGCCCCTATATACAAGAATATAACTACTATAATACTGCCCCTATATACAAGAATATAACTACTATAATATTGCTCCTATATACAAGAATATAACTACTATAATACTGCTTCTATATACAAGAGTATAACTACTATAATACTGCTCCTATGTACAAGAATATAACTACTATAATACTGCCCCTATATACAAGAATATAACTACTATAATACTGCTTCTATATACAAGAGTATAACTACTATAATACTGCTCCTATGTACAAGAATATAACTACTATAATACTGCCCCTATATACAAGAATATAACTACTATAATACTGCCCCTATATACAAGAATATAACTACTATAATACTGCTCCTATATACAAGAATATAACTACTATAATACTGCTCCAATATACAAGAATATAACTACTATAATACTGCCCCCTATATACAAGAATATAACTACTATAATACTGCTCCTATATACAAGAATATAACTACTATAATACTGCTCCTATATACAAGAATATAACTACTATAATACTGCTCCTATGTACAAGAATATAACTACTATAATACTGCTCCTATGTACAAGAATATAACTACTATAATACTGCTCCTATATACAAGAATATAACTACTATAATACTGCCCCTATATACAAGAATATAACTACTATAATACTGCTCCTATATACAAGAATATAACTACTATAATACTGCTCCTATATACAAGAATATAACTACTATAATACTGCTCCTATATACAAGAATATAACTACTATAATACTGCCCCTATGTACAAGAATATAACTACTATAATACTGCTCCTATGTACAAGATTATAACTACTATAATACTGCTCCTATATACAAGAACATAACTACTATAATACTGCTCCTATGTACAGGAATATAACTACTATAATACTGCCCCTATATACAAGAATATAACTACTATAATACTGCTCCTATGTACAAGAATATAACTACTATAATACTGCTCCTATGTACAAGAATATAACTACTATAATACTGCCCCTATATACAAGAATATAACTACTATAATACTATCCCCTATATACAAGAATATAACTACTATAATACTGCTCCTATGTACAAGAATATAACTACTATAATACTGTCCCTATGTACAAGAATATAACTACTATAATACTGCTCCTATATACAAGAATATAACTACTATAATACTGCCCCTATATACAAGATATAACTACTATAATACTGTCTAATACAAGATATAACTACTATAAACTGCTCCTATATACAAGAAATAATTATATAATACTGCCCTATTACAGAATATAACTACTATAATACTGCCCTATATACAGAATATAACTACTATAATACTGCCCTATTACAAGAATATAACTACTATAATACTGCTCCTATTACAAGAATATAACTACTATAATACTGCCCTATATACAGAATATAACTACTATAATACTGTCCTATTACAAGAATATAACTACTATAATACTGCCCTATTACAAGAATATAACTATATAATACTGCTCTAATAAAATATAACTACTATAATACTGCTCTATTACAAGAATATAACTACTATAATACTGCCCCTATATACAAGAATATAACTACTATAATACTGCCCTATATACAAGAATATAACTACTATAATACTGCTCCTATATACAAGAATATAACTACTATAATACTGCTCCATATACAAGAATAAACTACTATAATACTGCTCCTATATACAAGAATATAACTACTATAATACTGTCCTATATACAAGAATATAACTACTATAATACTGTCCTATATACAAGAATATAATACTATAATACTGCTCCTATTACAAGAATATAACTACTATAATACTGTCCTATTACAAGAATATAACTACTATAATACTGCCCTATTACAAGAATATAACTACTATAATACTGCCCCTTATACAAGAATATAACTACTATAATACTGCCTATATACAAGAATATAACTACTATAATACTGCTCCTATATACAAGAATAAACTACTATAATACTGCCCTATATACAAGAATATAACTACTATAATACTGCTCCTATATACAAGAATATAACTACTATAATACTGTCCTATATACAAGAATATAACTACTATAATACTGCTCCTATATACAAGAATATAACTACTATAATACTGCCCCTATTACAAGAATATAACTACTATAATACTGCTCCTATTACAAGAATATAACTACTATAATACTGCTCCTATATACAAGAATAATTCATAGATATAACTACTATAATACTGCCCTATATACAAGAATATAACTACTATAATACTGCCCTATTACAAGAATATAACTACTATAATACTGCCCTATTACAAGAATATAACTACTATAATACTGCCCTATATACAAGAATATAACTACTATATACTCCCTATATACAAGATATAACTACTATAATACTGCTCCTATGTACAAGAATATAACTACTATAATACTGTCCCTATTACAAGAATATAACTA
The DNA here is from genome assembly GCA_033576535.1 of Allobates femoralis. NCBI lineage: Eukaryota > Metazoa > Chordata > Amphibia > Anura > Aromobatidae > Allobates > Allobates femoralis. Next base: position 623,543,695 of record JARQOC010000001.1, on the reverse strand, counting down.
CTATAATACTGCTCTATATACAAGAATATAACTACTATAATACTGCCCCTATATACAAGAATATAACTACTATAATACTGCCCTATATACAAGAATATAACTACTATAATACTGCCCTATATACAAGAATATAACTACTATAATACTGTCCTATATACAAGAATATAACTACTATAATACTGCTCCTATATACAAGAATATAACTACTATAATACTGCTCCTATATACAAGAATATAACTACTATAATACTGCTCCTATATACAAGAATATAACTACTATAATACTGCCCTATATACAAGAATATAACTACTATAATACTCTCCTATATACAAGAATATAACTACTATAATACTGCTCCTATATACAAGAATATAACTACTAAATACTGCTCCTGTACAAGAATATAACTACTAATACTGCCTATATACAGAATATAACTCTATAATACTGCCCTATATACAAGATATAACTACTATAATACTGTCCTATTACAAGAATATAACTACTATATACTGCTCCTATTACAAGAATATAACTACTATAATACTGCCCTATATACAAGAATATAACTACTATATACTGCCCATATACAAGAATATAACTACTATAATACTGCTCCTATATACAAGAATATAATACTATAATACTGCCCTATTACAAGAATATAACTACTATAATACTGCCCTATTACAAGAATATAACTACTTAATACTGCCCTATATACAAGAATATAACTACTATAATACTGCTCCTATATACAGAATATAACTACTATAATACTGCCCCTATATACAAGAATATAACTACTATAATACTGCTCCTATTACAAGAATATAACTACTATAATACTGCTCTATGTACAGAATATAACTACTATAATACTGCCCCTATATACAAGAATATAACTACTATAATACTGCCCTATATACAAGAATATAACTACTATAATACTGCTCTATTACAAGAATATAACTACTATAATACTGTCCTATGTACAAGAATATAACTACTATAAACTGCCCTATATACAAGAATATAACTACTATAATACTGCCCTATATACAAGAATATAACTACTATAATACTGCTCCTATATACAAGAATATAACTACTATAATACTGCTCCTATATACAAGAATATAACTACTATAATACTGCTCCTATATACAAGAATATAACTACTATAATACTGCTCCTATATACAAGAATATAACTACTATAATACTGCTCCTATATACAAGAATATAACTACTATAATACTGCCCCTATATACAAGAATATAACTACTATAATACTGCTCCTATATACAAGAATATAACTACTATAATACTATGCCCCTATATACAAGAATATAAATACTATATACTGCTTCCTAATTACAAGACATAATAATACAATATAAACTATAAACTGCTCCTATATACAAGAATATAACTACTATTAATACTGCCCTATATACAGAATTAACTACTATAATACTGCTCCTAAAGTACAAGAATATAACTACTATAATACTGCTCCTATTTACAAGAATATAACTACTATAATACATGCCCTATATACAAGAATATAAATTACTTAATACTGCCCTATATACAAGAATATAAACTACTATAATACTGCTCCTATATACAAGAATATAACTACTATAATACTGCTCCTATATACAAGAATATAACTACTATAATACTGCCCCTATGTACAAGAATATAACTACTATAATACTGCCCTATGTACAAGATATAACTACTATAATACTGCTCCTATATACAAGAAATAACTACTATAATACTGCTCCTATGTACAAGGAATATAACTACTATAATACTGCCCTATATACAAGAATATAACTACTATAATACTGCTCCTATGTACAAGAATATAACTACTATAATACTGCTCCTATGTACAAGAATATAACTACTATAATACTGCCCTATATACAAGAATATAACTACTATAATACTCTCCCTATATACAAGAATATAACTACTATAATACTGCTCCTATTACAAGAATATAACTACTATAATACTGCCCTATAGTACAAGAATATAAACTACTATAATACTGCTCCTATATACAAGAATATAACTACTATAATACTGCCCCTATATACAAGAATATAACTACTATAATACTGCTCCTATATACAAGAATATAACTACTATAATACTGCTCCTATGTACAAGAATATAACTACTATAATACTGCTCCTATATACAAGAATATAACTACTATAATACTGCCCCTATATACAAGAATATAACTACTATAATACTGCCCCTATATACAAGAATATAACTACTATAATACTTTTATGTCCAAGAATATATCTACTAGAAAGGTAGTATCAGAGATAAGACACTTCCATAGCGCAACACATCAACTGCCAGGAAATCTGCAAAGGAAACCATTGTTGTGGTCAGTCTTACTCCATGACGCAGTCTTCTGCAAACATAGACTGAAATGAATAAGACATAAAATTGCTTCTAAATTATAATGAAGCCAGATATAAAATATTAACACTAACACCCATATTCATAGTCTGTTCACTCTACAATGTTAAGGATCCTGCAGCCGCAGAGATCGGTGCCGAATCCTATTTGTTGGCAGATATTTGACAATAGTAACGGAGCGGTGACATTATTAAGATTGACGCCTGCACAATCCGCTCTCGCGGATTCAACGGTTAATTAAATTTCATTTGACAAAAGTGTTTGATTTGTCCTTTTCTCGTTTCCTTTAGAGACATAAAGTTGTAGTTTAATCATTTTCTGCAGCTTCATCACTTTATCGGCGGCGTCCTTGACACGGTGTTATCGCACAGCAGCTGCCCACGGGCTTTTAATTTTTTATTTATGTGAGGAAAGAGGAAATTTAGCAATTCTTTCTGGAATACCATTTATTGCAATTTATTTGGAAAGGCAGGTTCTTATTCACAATGATATCTCCAAGGAGCGGAGTATGGGAGACTGTTCTGGGCGGCTGCGTTCAGCAATTCAGCGGACTTTACTGTATATTGAAGTGCATCCGACTGTGATGGATCTTTCTCTTGTTATTTTATGTCTTTTATTTTTACTTTGTCTTTTGAAATAAAGTTTTTCATTGACGCCTTTCCCTTGCAGTACCATCAATGACCACCTGGGGTGCCGCTAAAATGACTCCTATTACCAATTAGAAGGAGAAACTCTATAGACCGCCATCTTTTGGTGGATATATTTGTTACATTAAGTACCGTACATACTTGACTGCAGCATCCTCCTGTCTTCTTGTCCCGTCATCTGTTCATGTGACATCATTGTCCTGTGCCGCTCACAAGATCAGATGACGGCAGAGAGAGAAGGATGCTGCGGTGCTGGGAGCGATGGGGAGGTGAGTTAAATCATCCATCACCGGAATATTCAATGATTCCACCACAATGATGATGTGCGGGAAGCAGTAAATATACACACACATGATCGCCGCAGCCGCTGAACATATGTGGCCACTCATTAGGCTCATGTAACATTCACTGCATCCCCCTGTCCATAACCTCTCAGCACTGAAGCCTGTGCTAAGAGGTGGGGTGGGGGGGGAGTAACGTATGTTACATTAGCCTAGCAGCTGCAGCCGGGGGTGATGTGTGTGGATATTTTCTGCTTCCCATGTATCATCTTTTGCATTGGAACCTCTTGAAAGACAATCTAACCAGGGGCGGACCTACCGTGGTGCAGCTGGAGCAGTTGCACCAGGGCCCCGAGCGGCTAATGGGCCCCTCAAGCCTGCAGGGGGGCCCCCAGCCGACCCCCATGACAGGTGGCAGAGTAGAGGGAGTTAACCAAGGGAAGCTTCCTGCTTCCCCTGGCTGAGCTTGCCCCTCCTCTCCTCTGCTGCCCCGGCTCCTAGCACGGCTCCCAGTGCGGCTCGCATGACGCAGGTAGGAGAAGCCGCACACATAGCCTCGCTTACCGCCGTTGCCTGGCACCACCGACCCCAAGTTCCCCCACAGGCGGTCCTCGCCAACCGTCCGATAGACTCCTCACCATCATCTGCTGCTGCACCAGGGCCCCCGGGATGCAAGGTCCGCCACTGGATCTAACTCACTTCACCATCGCTGTCAGCACCGTAGTCTCCTCCTGTCTTGTTCCTGCATCTGAACATGTGAGTGGCACATACAGCAATGACATCATTGTCCTGCTCCGCTCATGTGATCAGTTCCCAGCACAGACAGGAGACGCCACAGTGCTGAGAGCGACGGGGAGGTGAGTTATGTCATCCTTCGCCGGGATATTCACTGCTTCCCATGCTAATAATGATTATGTTGGAAGCAGTCACACACATGATCGCTGCAGCCACTGATCATGTGTGCTCACTCATTAGGCTCATGTAATATACACTGTATCCCCTTGCCCATTACCTCTCAGCACTGAAGCCGGTGCTGAGAGGTGGGTGGGGGGAGTGGCGCCTGTTACATTAGCCTAATGAGTGGGCGCAATTATTAGTGGCTGCAGCGATCATGTGTGTGGATGTTAATTGCTTCCCACACATCATCATTGGGGTGGGAAGCAGTGAATATCCCGGTAATAGACGATCATAGTCACTCCTCATCGCTGTGGCGTCCTCCTGTCTTGTCCCTGTATCTGATCATGTGAGTGGCGCGTGCATTAATGACGTCATCTGATACGTTACCGATAGAGACAGAAGGACGCTGCAGTGCAGGGAGCAACGGGGAGGTGAGTATGATCATCCATCGCAGGGATATTCACTGCTTCCCACACTATAGATGATGCATGGGATGCAGTGAATATTCACACACATCACCCCTAGCTGCAGCCGCTTGATCAAGTGCACCTGCTCATTATGCTAATGTAACGTGTTGCTCACCCCGCCCATCTCTCAGTAACGGCTTCAGAGCTGAGAGATGATGGACAGGGAGATGCAGACTGTATTACATTAGCCTAATGAGTGGGTGCACATATAACATGATCAGCGGCTGAAGCTGCAGCCAGGGGAGATCATCTGTGTGGATATTCACTCCTTCCCATGCATCATGGATGATTTTACTCACCTTTCCATCGCTTCCAGCACCACGGCGTCCTTCTGTCTGTGCCGGCAACTGATCATGTGAGCAGAGCAGGATAGTGACTTGATCTGGGAGCAATGGGGAGGTGAGTTAAGTTGTTTAGTTTTTTTGGGATAGATATCATACTTTTTGAGTTACAATAATTTGATGGATAGTTTGATGGTGGGGAAATTATTCTATAGACGGAATGAAGGATTATTAAGGACAATCAAGATTAAAAGCTCAAACATGGGATGGCTACTCAACACAAAGAAGACAAGGATTCTGACTACTGCCAGCTACGAACAGGTCACGTGAGGTGGATGGCGACAAAATGGAAGTGGCAAAGACTTCACCCTACTCAATCAATGATCTCTCAAGATGCAGCAATGACACCAGAAGTCAAAAGGAGAAAAGCTATGGGCAAATCAACAATGAAGTAACTGGTCTTCACATCATGAGACATTTCACTGGTGATGAAGACACGGCTCGTACATAGTCTGGTCTATTCTGTAGGAACATTTCACTGGTGATGAAGACACGGCTCGTACATAGTCTGGTCTATTCTGTAGTAACATTTCACTGGTGATGAAGACACGGCTCGTACATAGTCTGGTCTATTCTGTAGTAACATTTCACTGGTGATGAAGACACGGCTCGTACATAGTCTGGTCTATTCTGTAGTAACATATGGAAGTGATACCTGGACGATAAAGAAACAAGACAGAAGAATCAACGCCTTCATAATGTGGAGCTGGAGAAGGAGGTTATCAATACCATGGATGAAATAAGAACAAACACATCAATTCTAGAGCAAATCAAGCCTGACATGTCACTGGAAGGAAGGATCACCAAGCTACGACTTGTCTACACATCATACATAGAGAGCAATCACTGGAGAAGACATCATGGTCACAAGAATAGAAGGAACAAGGTGAAGAGGAAGACCAGCAACTTGATGGCTTGATACTATCAAGATAATGGTGGAGAAGACCCTGCTGGACCTATGTAGGCTTGGAGAAGACCCTGCTGGACCTATCTAGGCTTGGAGAAAACTCTGGTGGACTTATCTAGGCTTGGATAAGACTCTGGTGGACCAATCTAGGCTTGAAATTGGCCCTGGTGGACCTATGTAGGCTTTGAGAAGACGCTCGTAAACCTATCAAGGCTTGGAGAAGATTCTGGTGAACGTATCTAAGCTGCATAAGATCGATCTTTGTAGAGATCATATATCCATAAAATTGCCATGGCTATTAATCGAGCCAAAGGTAGTGTGAGGCACGGTCGGCATGGTGCCCCATGGCCGGGATTCATCACATGGGCTTTGTGAGATATGGCCTGGCATGGTAGCTCATGGCCGGCATACAGCACAAGAGCCTGTTCACATGAGCCTGTTTTCACTCTGTGTGATTGCTGTGTCATACCTGACCAGTGCACAGTGGGTTAATGGCACCCATGTCTGAGAATGTGGTAATTGCTCACCTGACCAGTGCACAAAGGGTTAACTGCAGCCAGGTCTGTGGCTGAGAGTGAATGCTGATTGAAAGGACTACATTGCAGGTGTGGGTGTGGCAGCCACAATAAGAAGCTCCCTGGTGCTCAATAAGTGAGAAACATCCAGCCAGTGAGGATGTGAACTTCAGAGGATTCCTGTCCCTTTGGGATGTAGAGGGAAGCCTGCCATCTCTGTGTTAGGCACCTGTCCCTCTGACGCATGTGTGTGAGCCTGTGGCCAGACGCAGGGGTTAAGAAGGTCCCTAGAGTTGGGGAACCTTGGCTGAACCCGGAGGGTGCTCGCTCAGATGTGGGAAGTGGTAGCCATGGTCCTAGATACATGCCTGGAATGGAGGTTTGAAGGTGGCTGGCGTGCTGAAACACGTGCTGGAGGAGACCTTGGGGACGCCTGGTTTACCCGATAACTCAAGTTTGCCAATTCCTGTTCTGGACCCAGAAGGGCAGCAGTCCATGGATGTAGTATGATGGACTATGTGCCAGTATGAGTATGTATGTGGTCCATGGATGTAGTATGATGGACCACATGTGGTGTGTATAGGAGCCCGGTCAGGCCGGAGTCCGTATGGACGCTATAGCATGGGAGAGACCGAGTACGGCTCAAGGGCCAGTCGGTCATAGCCGCCATTGAGACTGACTGTTAGGTCACGTTATGGTCCTGTTGACCTCGTGTGGAATGTGTGGAGGCTGTCTGCAATATAGCAGCCTGTATAGGACCTGTGTGAACAGGGCTGTACCCGGATCCCGGTGGGTCTGTGTGTCTCTGGTATTCCATAAGGTGGGGACACGTACCATGTACTGAGACTACAAATGTCTCGTATGTGGGTTCTGGGTTATGTCATATGTAAATAGAAAATGGGAATAGTGCCGGGTGGGCATAGCCGCCTTTGGGACCCACAGGGCCCGTGGATAACCATGTGATAAAATGGTATGTATTATGTGTGAAATAAGGGTGGGCGACCATTACCGCCACAGGGACCTATGTTTGGTGCTCTTTGTGTTCAATGGAGCAGTAATCCATACTCCTGAGTATATAAGCCTTAAAAGAGGTATAGGTGCCATATTGTGTACTATAATGTGAGATGTAATGTCATGTCGAGAATTGTTCATATATGAGTGTAGTACGTGTTATATCTGATGTAAGCAGTTTATGGACTTTAATAAAGTGCTATCTTATGTTTACAGTTAAAAACATTGGTTTTGGTGTCATTGTCCATTGCCAAGCGAGCCCCTAGGCGAGTGCTACCTTACAGTAGTTAAAGGGAACCTGTCACCTAGTTTAGCCCCCATCACTACCTGTCCCTGCAGCCTCCTACTACATTAGTAACCAGCCCTCTCTGATCTAATACTGTGCATTATAAAATTGGAATTTATAAACTTACATATCCACCGTCGTGTGGGTGTTCCTAGAGGGCTGGCAGTCGGGTGGGCAGTCTCTTCAGGTCCGCTCTCCCCTGCCTCGCTTTTGCTATCAAACGCCGGTGGGCGTACTCATTCATTCAGAAGCGCACCCTGATTTAACATTCAGAACTTCAGTCCTTTTTGGGGTGATTTTTGAGCTAATTTTGCATCTTATTTTGGCAGATCATATAACCTTTTGGGTTAAAAATTAGCAAAATAAGGGACATTATAACTGGAAGGGGCTCAGGATGGGGACATTATTACCAGAAGGGGTGTATGATGCTGGACACTATTACCAGAAGTGGCCTAGAATACAGGACATTATATCAGGAAGGGGCCCAGGATACAGGACTTTACACAAGGAAAGGGTCTAGGATGTTAGGCATCACTACTGAAAGTGGCCATCGATGATGGTACATTACTACTTCAAGGGCAACGGATGGGAGACATTATTACTAGAAGGGGCCCAATATAGAGGACATTATACCAGGAAGCAGCCAGAATGATACAAAGGCCCATACATCTGACCAACAAGCAGGTGAGGGACCGGGTCCCTGTGGATTATAATGAGGGGTCCAGGTTCCTGTGGATTATAGTGGAGGGGTCTGGTTCCCAGTGGGTTATAGTGGGGTATTCAGGTCACTGTGGATTATAATGGGGGTCCAGGTCCCTGTTGATTATAGGGAGGGGTCTGGTCCCCAGTAGGTTATAGTGAGGAGTCTGGGTCCCTGTGGATTGTAATGGGAGGGTCTGGGCCCCTGTGGATTGTAAAGGGGGGTCTGGGCCCCTGTGGATTGTAGTGGGGGGGGGGTCTGGGTCCCAGTGGATTGTAGTGGGGGTCTGGGCCCCTGTGGATTGTAGTGGGGGGGGGTCTGGGTCCCTGTGGATTGTAGTGGGGGGTCTGGGCCCCTGTGGATTGTAGTGGGGGTTTGGGTCCCTGTGGATTGTAGTGGGGGGTCTGGGCCCCTGTGGATTGTAGTGGGGGTTTGGGTCCCTGTGGATCGTAGTGGGGGATCTGGGTCCCTGTGGATTGTAGTGGGGGATCTGGGTCCCTGCGGATTGTAGTGGGGGGGTCTGGGCCCCTGTGGATCGTAGTGGGGGATCTGGGTCCCTGTGGATTGTAGTGGGGGGGTCCGGGCCCCTGTGGATTGTAGTGGGGGATCTGGGTCCCTGTGGGTTGTAGTGTGGGGGGTCTGGGTCCCTGTGGATTGTAGTGGGGGGGTCTGGGTCCCTGTGGATTGTAGTGGGGGGTCTGGGTCCCTGTGGATTGTAGTGGGGGGGGTTTGGGTCCCTGTGGATTGTAGTGGGGGGTCTGGGATCCTGTGGATTGTAGTGGGGGGGGGGGGTCTGGGTCCCTGTGGATTGTAGTGGGGGGGGTCTGGGTCCCTGTGGATTGTAGTGGGGGTCTGGGTCCCTGTGGATTGTAGTGGGGTGGTCTGGGTCCCTGTGGATTGTAGTGGGGTGGTCTGGGTCCCTGTGGATTGTAGTGTGGGGGGGTCTGGGTCCCTGTGGGTTGTAGTGGGGGTGGTCTGGGTCCCTGTGGGTTGTAGTGGGGGTGGTCTGGGTCCCTGTGGGTTGTAGTGGGGGTGGTCTGGGTCCCTGTGGGTTGTAGTGGGGGTGGTTTGGGTCCCTGTGGGTTGTAGTGGGGGGTCTGGTCCCTGTGGATTGTAGTGGGGGGTCTGGGTCCCTGTGGATTGTAGTGGGGCGTCCGGGTCTCTGTAAATTATAGTTACAATTTCTTTTCTATTGCTTTTTTATTAGTGATATAACCTTGCATCCAAAAATCTGTCAAAGAAAGAAAGTATAATTTATAATAATAAAGCCCTGACATTTGCTTGCAGAAAAGAAGCCGATCTTCCCTCCATTGTTACTATAATACACAATCGGCTTTTTCCTATTATATTGAAGCCTCTTTCCTGCATTGTGTCTCCGCGGCGCCTTGTTTTATTTTTGTGTCACTGGAAATGAGCAGAATATTCTGTATGAATGCAGACTGATTATATTGTAATGTAAATGTGAAGGTTTAGGGTTGTGCTGTCACAGAAAGACGACGAAATGTGGAAGGAATTACAGATAGAGAAGGGAATGGAGGGATGAAGTGTGAGCTCCGCGCTCCGGAGACATCGTCAGGAGCTTAAAGGATATTCACCGTCTGCTCTTATCCTTCTCTTACTAACAACCTCCGATAACCTCACAGTTATTTCATTTTGTTCCCTATGTACAATAATGTAACTACTATAATACTGCTCCTATATACAAGAATATAACTACTATAATACTGCCCCTATATACAAGAATATAACTACTATAATACTGCTCCTATGTACAAGAATATAACTACTATAATACTGCTCCTATGTACAAGAATATAACTACTATAATACTGCTCCTATATACAAGAATATAACTACTATAATACTGCTCTTATGTACAAGAATATAACTACTATAATACTGCCCCTATATACAAAATATAACTACTATAATACTGCTCCTATGTACAAGAATATAACTATAATACTGCTCTATGTACAAAATAACTACTATAATACTGCCCCTATATACAAGAATATAACTACTATAATACTGCTCCTATGTACAAGAATATAACTTACTATAATACTGCTCCTATATACAAGAATATAACTACTATAATACTGCCCCTATATACAAGAATATAACTACTATAATACTGCTCCTATGTACAAGAATATAACTACTATAATACTGCTCCTATGATACAAGAATATAACTACTATAATACTGCCCCTATATACAAGAATATAACTACTATAATACTGCCCCTATATACAAGAATATAACTACTATAATACTGACCCTATATACAAGAATATAACTACTATAATACTGCCTCTATATACAAGAATATAACTACTATAATACTGCCCTTATATACAAGAATATAAACTACTATAATACTGCCCCTATATACAAGAATATAACTACTATAATACTGCTCCTATTACAAGAATATAACTACTATAATACTGCTCCTATGTACAAGAATATAACTACTATAATACTGCCCTATGTACAAGAATATAACTACTATAATACTGACTCCATATTACAAGAATATAACTACTATATAATTACTGCCCTATGTACAAGAATATAACTACTATAATACTGCCTCCTATGTACAAGAATATAACTACTATAATACTGACCCTATATACAAGAATATAACTACTATAATACTGCCCTATATACAAGAATATAACTAAATATAATACTGCCCTATGTACAAGAATATAACTACTATAATACTGCCCCATATTACAAGAATATAACTACTATAATACTGCCCTATATACAAGAATATAACTACTATAATACTGCTCTATACAAGAATATAACTACTATAATACTGCTCCTATATACAAGAATATAACTACTATAATACTGCCCTATATACAAGAATATAACTACTATAATATGCCCTATATACAAGAATATAACTACTATAATACTGCTCCTATGATACAAGAATATAACTACTATAATACTGCTCCTATATACAAGAATATAACTACTATAATACTGCCCTATATACAAGAATATAACTACTATAATACTGCTCCTATATACAAGAATATAACTACTATAATACTGCTCCTATATACAAGAATATAACTACTATAATACTGCTCCTATATACAAGAATATAACTACTATAATACTGCTCCTATATACAAGAATATAACTACTATTAATACTGCCCCTATATACAAGAATATAACTACTATAATACTGCTCCTATGTACAAGAATATAACTACTATAATACTGCTCCTATTACAAGAATATAACTACTATAATACTGCTCCCTATATACAAGAATATAACTACTATAATACTGCTCCTATATACAAGAATATAACTACTATAATACTGCTCCTATGTACAAGAATATAACTACTATAATACTGTCCTATGTACAAGAATATAACTACTATAATACTGCTCCTATATACAAGAATATAACTACTATAATACTGCTCCTATTACAAGAATATAACTACTTACTATAATACTGCTCCTATGTACAAGAATATAACTACTATAATACTGCTCCTATATACAAGAATATAACTACTATAATACTGCTCCTATTACAAGAATATAACTACTATAATACTGCTCCTATGTACAAGAATATAACTACTATAATACTGCTCCTATGTACAAGAATATAACTACTATAATACTGCTCCTATATACAAGAATATAACTACTATAATACTGCCTCTATATACAAGATATATAACTACTATAATACTGCTCCTATGTACAAGAATATAACTACTATAATACTGCCCCCTATATACAAGAATATAACTACTATAATACTGCTCCTATATACAAGAATATAACTACTATAATACTGCCTCTATATACAAAATATGAACTACTATAATACTGCTCCTATATACAAGAATATACTACTATAATACTGCCCTATATACAGAATAACTACTATAATACTGCTCCTATATACAAGAATATAACTACTATAATACTGCTCCTATATACAAGAATATAACTACTATAATACTGCCCCTATATACAAGAATATACTACTATAATACTGCCCTTTATACAAGAATATAACTACTATAATACTGCTCCTATATACAAGAATATAACTACTATAATACTGCTCCTATATACAAGAATATAACTACTATAATACTGCTCCTATATACAAGAATATAACTACTATAATACTGCTCCTATATACAAGAATATAACTACTATAATACTGCTCCTATATACAAGAATATAACTACTATAATACTGCCCCTATATACAAGAATATAACTACTATAATACTGCCTCCTATATACAAGAATATAACTACTATAATACTGCCCCTATTACAAGAATATAACTACTATAATACTGCTCCTATATACAAGAATATAACTACTATAATACTGCTCCTATATACAAGAATATAACTACTATAATACTGCCCCTATATACAAGAAATATAAACTACTATAATACTGCCCTATATACAAGAATATAACTACTATAATACTGCCCCTATATACAAGAATATAACTACTATAATACTGCTCCTATGTACAAGAATATAACTACTATAATACTGCCCCTATATACAAGAATATAACTACTATAATACTGCTCCTATATACAAGAATATAACTACTATAATACTGCTCCTATATACAAGAATATAACTACTATAATACTGCTCCTATATACAAGAATATAACTACTATAATACTGCCCCCTATATACAAGAATATAACTACTATAATACTGCTCCTATGTACAAGAATATAACTACTATAATACTGCCCCTATATACAAGAATATAGCTACTATAATACTGCTCCTATATACAAGAATATAACTACTATAATACTGCTCCTATATACAAGAATATATCTACTATAATACTGCTCCTATATGCAAGAATATAACTACTATAATACTGCTCCTATATACAAGAATATAACTACTATAATACAGCTCCTATATACAAGAATAGAACTACTATAATACTGCTCCTATATACAAGAATATAGCTACTATAATACTACCCCCTACATACAAGGATATATGTACATATATAATTGCACACTTATAAATACACATATATTGGTTGGGATTTGTATTTTCTATAAAAGATCTTTGCATTATAAAAGCAGCCGAGGAATCATATAAAGAGTTTGTGGTCCTTTATAGTCACCATTAGGGGGAGCTCACTGCAGACAGATTTCGTAAGGATAGATATTGTGAATCTGTGAGTAGTGAACTCCCTCTAGAGGTGGCTGAAGGTAATGGTATACCTGATGGAGAACAGTTTGGTGCCAGAGTTCCCCTTTGACACATGCCCTACAGAAAGTAGCATTGAGATCGATCTGCGACCACCTCCACAGCCATCACTAATACTTCTGTGCTGAGTTATTAATTGTGTATCTTCGCTATGAACCTCAGACGGTCACGTTGTTATCAATTTGAGTGTTGCTGCTGTGCTTTACATCTGAGTTTGTTTCTTTTAGTCTATGATGTGTGCAGCTCTGCAGGGGGAGGTGGAGAGATTTGTTATAACATTCAGATCTCCATTCTCTCAGCCTTGAAGTAGTTCCCCTTCACTCCACTGGGTGTCGCAGATAGAGTTCAAACTCTACTTGGATCCTGTGAAATAAGGATCTGCTGTTTGCTTCCATAGGAGTTGTTGGTTTTTCCCAGTCCATGAGTAGATGAAGGGCTTTTCAGGAGCATAGGACTAGGGTGTCAACCCAGACCTCCCCACCTTCTGAGGTACCTTTGGGAGCAGGTTGAGCCAGGAACACCAGTCTAAAGATCAGTCTAAGTCCCGTGAATGCCCTTAGCCTATTTTACCATCTTGTCCCCTTATTCCCTATCCGCTATACCACCCCATTAAACAGACTAATGATTATGGTCCTCAACACTTCTGTATATTACTGTATAGCTGATAAAAGTATCAGTATTATGGCGGTATACAAAGACCCATAAAAATGTAGGAGATCATTGGGAAGTGTGAGATGGTCCATTGATGACGGATGGAGCGTAGTTCAGTGCCGCGGACTCAGCGCTGTAGTATTGATCTCTCTGGTTTATGACTGTTTTGTGCCCCCCCCTTCTTCGCTTCGAACAAAGGACCGGCATACGCGGCACATTTCTGAGTTTATGGAGTCCCAGGAGAGGAATACAATAGAAGTTACATTATTTCTGCCGTACTGCAGTGTAAACTTGTCACATGGCGGCTTTCTCAGCCCAACGGATAATACGAAACGGCTCCCAGCGATCATTGTAGAGTGATAGAAGTAACGAGATGTTCAGACCGAGGCCAAGGGACTGCCACCAGGGGATGGAAAAGATTAACCCAAATGTATGGCTCAGGCAATGGAATTAAACTTGTTGCGATGTTTGGTCGAGTTTCTCCATGACTCAGGGGTCAAACCCCGGATGGTGACGAACATAATGCCGTCAACTAGTTGAATCCCACGCGGGCTCATCATATCAAGTAATGTGGTCACTGAGACTTCACCACGACGAAGAGGACTTGAGGGGATGAGATCAGAGGTGGTGCAAATCAACTTGTGTATCCCAGTCCATTGGCCACAATAGATCACTAGACGAGATTGGGAGAAATGTTAATTACATGACAGCGTTCGCAGCTCATCTTATGATTTTCCATCCTGCGAAGACATCAAATGAAGGACCATGTCCTGTTCCAGTAAAGGATCGTGTACCGCCCAGAAGAAGACTGCATCTTGGTCCTGCAGAAGACTGCATCCTGTTGCAGAAGAAGACCATGCCCTGTTGCAGAAGACCATGTCCTGTTGCAAAAGACCATGTCCTGTTGCAGAAGAAGACCATGCCCTGTTGCAGATGAAGACCATGTCCTGTTGCAGAAGAAGACCATGTCCTGTTGCAGAAGAAGACCATGTCCTGTTGCAGAAGATGACCATGTCCTGTTGCAGAAGAAGGCCATGTCCTGTTGCAGAAGAAGGCCATGTCCTGTTGCAGAAGAAGACCATGTCCTGTTGCAGAAGAAGACCATGTCCTCTTGCAGAAGAAGACCATGTCCTGTTGCAGAAGAAGACCATGTCCTGTTGCAGAAGAAGACCATGTGTTGTTGCAGAAGAAGACCATGTCCTGTTGCAGAAGAAGACCATGTCCTGTTGCAGAAGAAGACCATGTCCTGTTGCAGAAGAAGGCCATGTCCTGTTGCAGAAGATGACCATGCCCTGTTGCAGAAGACCGTGTCCTGTTGCAGAAGAAGACCGTGTCCTGTTGCAGAAGAAGACCATGTCCTGTTGCAGAAGAAGACCATGTCCTGTTACAGAAGAAGACCATGTCCTGTTACAGAAGAAGACCATGTCCTGTTGCAGAAGAAGACCATGTCCTGTTGCAGAAGAAGACCATGTCCTGTTGCAGAAGAAGACCATGTCCTGTTGCAGAAGAAGACCATGTCCTGTTGCAGAAGAAGACCATGTGCTGTTGCAGAAGAAGACCATGTCCTGTTGCAGAAGAAGACCATGTCCTGTTGCAGAAGAAGACCATGTCCTGTTGCAGAAGAAGACCATGTCCTGTTGCAGAAGAAGACCATGTGCTGTTGCAGAAGAAGACCATGTCCTGTTGCAGAAGAAGACCATGTGCTGTTGCAGAAGAAGACCATGCCCTGTTGCAGAAGAAGACCATGTCCTGTTGCAGAAGAAGACCATGTGCTGTTGCAGAAGAAGACCATGTCCTGTTGCAGAAGAAGACCATGTCCTGTTGCAGAAGAAGACCATGTCCTGTTGCAGAAGAAGACCATGTGCTGTTGCAGAAGACCATGCCCTGTTCCAGAAAAAGATCATGACCTGTCCCAGAAGAAGACCATGTCCTGTTCCAGAAGAAGACCATTCCCTGTTCCAGAAGAAGACCATGACCTGTTCCAGAAGAAGGCCATGCCCATGTCTTGTTCTAGAGAAAGACCATGTCCTGTTCCAGAGAAAGACCATAGCCAGCTAACAAAAAGAAGAGCCATGGATGCACTCAGGTAAGAGGTGCTCGTCCCACTCCCATCCGGTTGCCACAGATTACTGATGTGGCCGATGAGCGAACTTAAAGGCACCAAATGTAGAGCTGCTAGATTCCCCCAATGTATCTCTATTCATACATATCACTGGGGTGGGATCACCATGTAGAACCCCTCCTTGTGTCCTTGTTCTCTTGCTCTTGAGAACTCAGTTATTCATTTGAGTGAGAATGGTATAATGGCTCATTTCTTCCGAGGTCACCACAATTGCAACAGCCAATAGCTCGACAACCAAAGGGGCCTTGTTATGGTATGATATGGTATGGTAGGGGCCTTGTTATGGTATGATATGGTATGGTAGGGGCCTTGTTATGGTATGATATGGTATGGTAGGGGCCTTGTTATGGTATGATAGGTGCGTCCACATGACAGCCCACATTCATCCTGACTGCTGGAATTACCAGTTCCTTCCAAATTCCTACAATTATCATTTATTTTCAGGAGGTTGATTCATATAGATAACCTTTTCTCTAAAAATGACTTCTGGTACCCCAAACTGTGTTTGGTCTTAGTAGTAAACCATAGCCGTATTATAGGGATCGGCCTAGGGGTCATCCTCTAGACTATGGGTCTGGCCTTGAATATATGATCTTCTGAAATCCCATCTGTCTCCTTCCCTCATTCCTCCACAGCGAGGAGACCGGCAGGGGATTTGAGTTCCACCATTGTATCATTCCTCAGGGAAGGGTGTGAAGACCCCAAACATATTTGATGGTTTGTCAGACCTGCTGAAATTATCAGTCAAATGCTTCATTGAACAGCTCTCTTCCC
Organism: Allobates femoralis; assembly: GCA_033576535.1. NCBI lineage: Eukaryota > Metazoa > Chordata > Amphibia > Anura > Aromobatidae > Allobates > Allobates femoralis. The sequence continues at coordinate 623,526,360 of JARQOC010000001.1, read as the reverse complement.
TGACACATAAAGGGTGTGACAACTCAGTGTCAATAAGGAATATCTGATCACATGTGTGTTGGTGAACTATTCTTAATTATGCCAAATGCTTTGTTACTTTGTCTAGTGAGTCATTGTATCATGTGAGGCCCTTTTTGTATGCTAAATGGAATGTCTGTTGATTTTGGATTGCATCATCCCCCTGCGGTGCACTGGCGAGAAATGAGGGAACACCCATGATTTTCTTCCCCCAATTCTGTGGGACACAATGCCCTGAAATGGGAGGTGAGGGGTAATAAAAATGGTCTGCTCCTATAACCGATGTGATTCTACAGGACTTCAGCCTAGAATCCATGGTTCCGGATGGTGAAATGTAGAACACTGAGCTCATAAAAACCAAGGTTAGGACAATACGATTATCAGATCACATACATATCTGTTCTCGGTCTTATTACTAAGCTTGCCACCAAAAGTGGGGTCCTGCTGGCTGGGTTAGTTGATCCTGGATCTCCAAAAGTCAGGGAGGTTTTGATCCCTGGCAAGCAAGCAAAATGGTGATACTTTGTTGCCTTTTCAATCTTGTGTTCTTGTTGGGAACATACTATATGCCGTTGACTTTTGGTGATCCATTAAAGTCTTATGGGAGCATGGTATCCTCACCCTGTGTTGTCTGATTGGTGTTCTGCCCACCAGAAAGGAGTATGGACTTGGGAGCATCCAGACATGTGACGCACGGACCAACGGGGTCCAGCATACTACACATAACAACAGACTAGGGAAACACCGGGGGTGGGGGGACAAATACAACGGTGGTCCTGCTTGTAGGGAATGGGGAAAGTACACCACCTGCGCTCACCAGCGACTGTGCCCTGATTTGCCTACCATCCCTATACGGGTTCTTTCACCCTGTCACCAAGCAGGATACCTTATCCCTCACTGGCCATGATGTCAACCCTCAGTAGGGAGATGGCCGGCTAGAGTACTAGTCCCAACCACTGCAATAAACAAGACAAGAGGGGAAGGAAAGACAGCCAGGGAAACAACAAGGCAACTTCACGCCTGCTGCTACACTACCTGGCAGTAGTCAGCTCTGCAGAGTACCTCCATCACCTCAGGTAGCCAGGCCAGGAATGGAGTTCAATCACCAGCAAGGAATACTGGATCATGTGATCCTATAAAGGAGTTGTGAGTGATCACAAAGTAGCCACACCTGGAAGGAGAACTAGGCAGCTTTTAAATAATATGAAGTCTCAATACAGGAATAAGACAGAGATCCCAAAAACTGTCACAACTCTCCAAAGTAATAGAGACCATCGCGACACATGGATGATAATAATATTAAAACAAAATAAAAATTGAGCATTGAAAAATCAAAAAATTATTTCCTTTCCCCTTGAGTTGTCAGAATCGCACAATGATATTTCTTCTCTACTTTCTGCAGAACAGCAGCATCTTCCTCACCAGAACGTTAATAACCCCCCTCGTCCCATTGCTCCCCCCCCCCGTCTAATGAGTTATCCTCCGTTCCTCCGCATCCTTCATTACTTGATCCCGTGATTGAGTTTATGTTCTTCATTATTTACAAATTTTCATTAACGATGTCGGCTTTTGCTGTCATCAGCAAATACAAACTACAGTTATTCCCCTTTCATCACCCGTCTTGTGCAGATCCATCTTCCAAATATCGGCTGCGAGGCAGTGATAGCGGAACGGGAGAGCCGTCATTGCCGTTCTTTATAGTTTTTTATTCATTTTTTTTTGTGAAACTTCAGAATTAATCTTGCAATGAATAATAGTGAATGCGTTAGAGAACACAAAGTGTTCCGGGAATGGCGCTCCTTGCTTTACGTGTGTGATGCATTGTGAGGTTGCGATACGTAGATGACTTCTTTTTCTTGTTTAAACATTGAATCTGCAAATTTTTCCTCTTTTTTTTCTTTCTTAAGGTTCCTCTATGCCGTAAAGTCATAAAACCTTATTTCCTAGACATCTGATTGGTTAATGCAAATAGTGTAACATTTCATGAGGTTTCCATCCAAAAATACTATTTTTTCTTTAGTTCCTTTGATTCCATTTTTATTAGTAAAATCAGCAATCATTTTTTTCTAAAGCTCTTGCGGCCGTCAGAATTCAGGGACATGTCAGTGGGTTGAATTTGGACAAATCGGGTCCCTGAAGTTTTTTTTTATTTTTTAAATATAGTAGTTTTTGGGAGAAATTTGTTGGCATTTTAATTTTGTTTGAACCCCTTCATGGCCAAGGACATACATATACGTCCTGCCTCCCTCATATCATCGCTACACATATTAGTTGATCTGATCAGCTGATCTGACCGGCTGACATGTGCAGCTAACAGGACCGAACCGATCAACGATCAGCACTGTTAACCCTTTGAATGTCAATCACTGAAAAGCATAGCGGCGGGGTTCACGACCAAGGACATATATCTACGCCCTTGGCCACCTCCTGCCCTTTGATGACAGCTCACGTGCTCACATCATTGCTACACATGTCAGCTGACCTGATCAGCTGACATGTGCAGCTAACTGGACTGAACAGATAAACGATCAGTGATCCGATCGGCACTGTTAACCCTTTAGACCACGCTGTCAATCACTGATAAAGCATAGCGGCGAAGTTCATGACCAAGGACATATATATACACCCTTGGCCGCCTCCTACCCTTTGATGAGAGCTCACGTGCTCACATCATTGCTACACGTCAGCTGACCTGATCAGCTGACATGTGCAGCTAACAGGACTGAACGGATAAACGATCAGTGATCCGATCAGCACTGTTAACCCTTCAGATCGCGCTGTAAATCACTGATAAAGCATAGCGGCGGGGTTCACGACCAAGGACATATATCTATGCCCTTAGCTGCTTCCCTCCCTTTGATGCGAGTGTGGCACCCCTGCGTCCAGGAGGCCACAAAGGGAACTGCAGCCAGGCAGGTAGGACACTTGTTGCACACCAACACCCTCACAGCCCACGTAACCCACGTGTAAGAGGAGGCAGCATCCAGCCCTGAGATTAGAGACTCTATGAGATTGAGGGGTGGTGGATTCAGAGGAGTGGGTTGGGCACACCAGAAGTCAGGTGACGTGACAGTATATAGGAAGGGGGAGGAAGAAGGTGTTCAGTAGGCCGTAGTGAGCTGAACAGTAAAGACCAAGAACAGCAGAGAAGCTGAGATGCAAAGGCCAGAGAACAGCAGCAGGTTGAGTTAAGCTGAGCAGGAGAAAGCCACACGTCCTGGAAGAGTGAAGACACACGGAGCGCAGAATCTGTACTGAGTCAGTGTGAGCCAGAGGAGAGAGAAAGCCTATCCAGAGCCGGATCCCCAGGAGTGTGAGAGGACAGAGAGGGATGGTGTAACCCGGGCCCTAGGAACACAGCTAAAGCTACTGACTGCAGGCGGAGTAGCCCTCCTAGATACCAAGAGACACAGAGAGAAAGGAGCCTGGTAGAGCCTCGTGCTGGAGGACTGCTGGAGGCTGGGCTAAAGTAGAGTGTCGGCTCTAGAGGGGACCGTAGTTCACCCGGGATCCCCAAACAACACGACGAGGGGTCTGTGTTCCAGATTGAGATCCCTACCCCAAAGGACAGGCAGCTCAGTGACAAAATAGGACTCACAGAATCCTGAGTCACCGCCATACTGTCCAGCGTTTCACACACACCCGTGGAGACGGAGACCGTTATAGCCCGGAAAGGACACTGAAGACTGTGTGAGGGGTCACAGAGAGAGAAGCCTGGCTGCAGGGAGCAAAGGGAACCCGGAGAGGGAGAATGTGCTCGTGTACTAAGAACTGAACTTGAACTGTGTAAGAACTGTAACTGTGCTGTAAAGTAACTTGAAGAGCTGAGAGTAAACACGGAAAACTGCTTCCCTTGTGTCTCTGCGTGAAAGCTATTCCCTCCATACAGGATACAGCCTGTCAGCACCAGCAAAGAGGAGAGATCCCTGCAGCGTCTGCAAAGTAAGTGTGCTACACACTCCACAATAGACTTAACCCTTACTGCCCTGGGGAACACAGTTCTACCCACTGGAACTACACCACCTAAGCTGCCACTACATCATCCCCGGAGGTTCTACAGCTGTGGCGGCCCCCATCACTGGCCGCATCAAGTGGGTGGCGTCACGACTGGCAATCCCCTGTAAATATTCCCCTTTATTTGCCAGGGCCCGGGACACGGTCCGGACCAGGACCACCCGTGACTTCCCCAGTAAAGACCCGGTCCGGTACCGAGTACCCTCGTCTGCGCTTGCATCATCCCCCATACGTCAGCTGATCTGTTCAGCTGATGTATGTAGCTAATAGGACTGGTCAGATCAATGATCAGCGATCTGATCGGCACTGTTAACCCTTTGGATCTCACTGTCAATCACTGATAAAGCACAGTGGCAGGGTTCACAACCAAGGACATATATATACGCCCTTGGCCGCCTCCTTCCCTTTGATGAGAGCTCACGTGCTGAACTTGCATCATCCCCACACATGTCAGCTGATCTGATCAGCTGACCTGAGCAGCTAACAGGACCGAATGGATCAACGATCAGTGATCCAATCTGCACCGTTAACCCTTTAGATCGTGCTGTCAATCACTGAAAAGCATAGCGGCGGGGTTCACAACCAAGGACATATATCTACGCCCTTGGCCACCTCCTGCCCTTTGATCACAGCTCATGTGCTCACATCATTGCTACACATGTCAGCTGACCTGATCAGCTGACATGTGCAGCTAACAGGACTTAACGGATAAACGATCAGTGATCCGATCGGCACTGTTAACCCTTTAGATTGCGCTGTCAATCACGGATAAAGCATAGCGGCGGGGTTCACTGCCAAGGACATATATTTACTCTCTTAGCTGCTTCCCTCCCTTTGATGCGAGCTCACGCACTGAGCTTGCATCATCCTCCATACATCAGCTGATCTGTTCAGCTGACAGATGTAGCTAACAAGACTGGTCAGATCAATGATCAGCGATCTGATCGGCACTGTTAAACCTTTGGATCTCGCTGTCAATCACTCATAAAGTACAGTGGCAGGGTTCACAACCAAGGATGTATATATATGCCATTGGCCGCCTCCTGCCCTTTGATGAGAGCTCACGTGCTGAACTTGCATCATCCCCACACATGTCAGCTGATCTGATCAGCTGACCTGAGCAGCTAACAGGACCGAATGGATCAACGATCAGTGATCCAATCTGCACCGTTAACCCTTTAGATCGTGCTGTCAATCACTGAAAAGCATAGCGGCGGGGTTCACAACCAAGGACATATATCTACGCCCTTGGCCACCTCCTGCCCTTTGATCACAGCTCATGTGCTCACATCATTGCTACACATGTCAGCTGACCTGATCAGCTGACATGTGCAGCTAACAGGACTTAACGGATAAACGATCAGTGATCCGATCGGCACTGTTAACCCTTTAGATTGCGCTGTCAATCACGGATAAAGCATAGCGGCGGGGTTCACTGCCAAGGACATATATTTACTCTCTTAGCTGCTTCCCTCCCTTTGATGCGAGCTCACGCACTGAGCTTGCATCATCCTCCATACATCAGCTGATCTGTTCAGCTGACAGATGTAGCTAACAAGACTGGTCAGATCAATGATCAGCGATCTGATCGGCACTGTTAAACCTTTGGATCTCGCTGTCAATCACTCATAAAGTACAGTGGCAGGGTTCACAACCAAGGATGTATATATATGCCATTGGCCGCCTCCTGCCCTTTGATGAGAGCTCACGTGCTGAACTTGCATCATCCCCACACATGTCAGCTGATCTGATCAGCTGACCTGAGCAGCTAACAGGACCGAATGGATTAACGATCAGTGATCCAATCTGCACTGTTAACCCTTTGGATCATGCTGTCAATCACTGAAAAGCATAGCAGCAGGGTTCACAACCACAGACATATATATACACCCTTGGCCGCCTCCTGCCCTTTGATGAGAGATCACATGCTCACACTATTACTACACATGTCAGCTGACCTGATCAGCTGACATGTGTAGCTAACAGGACTGAACGGATAAACGATCAGTGATCCGATCGGCACTGTTAACCCTTTAGATTGCGCTGTAAATCACTGATAAAGCATAGCGGCGGGGTTCACGACCAAGGACATATATCTACGCCCTTGGCTGCTTCCCTCCCTTTGATGCGAGCTCATGCACTAAGCTTGCATCATCCCCCATACATCAGCTGATCTGTTCAGCTGACGTGTGTAGCTAACAGGACTGGTCAGATCAATGATCAGCAATCTGATCGGCACTGTTAACCCTTTGGATCTCGCTGTCAATCACTCATAAAGCACAGCGGCAGGGTTCACGACCAAGTTAGTTCCATCCAGACATTTTCTATTGGGTTCAGCTCTGGTGATCGGCTTGGACATTCTAGCAGATTTATTTTCTTCTTTGGCTGTGTGTTTGGGTTCACTGTCTTGGGAAATGTTGCCCTTGGGTCATCCTGGTAGATGCAGCAGATTTTTATATGTAATGTCTTGGCACAGTTGTCCATTCATCCTTCTTCAATTATTTGAAGTTTGCCAGTGCCCTATACTGAAAAACAGCCACACAGCAGGATGTTCCCACCTCCACACTTCACTGCTGTTGGTCTTTTTGGGGTGATTTGCCTTTTGGTCTCCAAACACGTGTGTATTATGGCCTCCAAAGAGTTGAATTTTGGTGTCATCTGACCAGACTATATTCGCCAGTATTTTACAGATTTGTGTTGTTGAGCAAAATGTAAACGCTCTTGAACCTGCTTTTTGTTCAGTAATGGAGTCTTGTGTGCATACAGGAGCGTGCATACAGGAGCGTGCATACAGGAGCGTGCATACAGGAGTGTGCATACAGGAGCGTGCATACAGGAGCGTGCACACAGGAGCGTGCATACAGGAGTGTGCATACAGGAGCGTGCATACAGGAGCGTGCACACAGGAGCGTGCATACAGGAGCGTGCATACAGGAGCGTGCATACAGGAGCGTGCACACAGGAGCGTGCACACAGGAGCGTGCACACAGGAGCGTGCATACAGGAGCGTGCATACAGGAGCGTGCATACAGGAGCGTGCATACAGGAGCGTGCATACAGGAGCGTGCATACAGGTGCATACAGGAGCGTGCATACAGGAGCGTACATACAGGAGCCTGCATACAGGAGCCTGCATACAGGAGCGTGCATACAGGAGCGTGCATACAGGAGCGTACATAGAGGAGCGTGCATACAGGAGCGTGCATACAGGAGCATACAAGCCATGGAGGGGGAATGCTTTAATCATTGTTTTCTGTGAAACAATTGTACTTGCTGATTCCAGTTCTTTCTGTAGCTCTCCACAGGAGTCCTTGGCTCTTGGACAGTTCTTCTTACAATTCTTTTTACTCCTCTATCTGAAATGAAGTAGTACCTGGTCATGGCAGTTTTATAATGAATTGATGTTTGCCCATATCTGGATTATGGGCCCAACAGTCACTGGAACCTTCATTAGTTTAGAAATTGTTCTGTAACCAATGCCATCAGTATATTTTGCAACAAGAAGGTTGTGAAAGTCCTGATACAGCTCACTGATTTTACCCATAATAAGATGTTTCTTGTGTGGCTCCTTGGTAATGAGACTCCTTTTTATCGGAATCAGCTGATATTATTGGTCAATAATTGGCAGGATTGCTTTCTAATTACTGATAGATTTCAGCTGGTGTCAGGCCTATCCATGGCTGTTTGCCTCTATAATAACTAGAATGGGTAATTCAGGAATCTTTTAGCATGAGACAACGACACAACTGAAACAAGGTTGAGAAAACAATGTATTATTACACGTTCATAAACACACAATAATAATCTTAGGAGAAGCCTTTATGGAATAGTGTCTGGAAAAATGTCACAGGTAGATACCGAGTAGCAGAACATTCTTTGAGCTCCGTACACAGTAGGATATGCGGTAGTAGAAAGGTCTCTAGGCAAAGTTCACTCTGAGACTTGCTGTAGCAACATTAAATGAACACGGTTCACACCCAGGAGGCCTGGGAACAGAAGTCTCTGGAATACAAGTTCAATGCCAGATGCAGGGCAGTTTAACCTAAAGTCCTTCAAAGACCCGAACACTGCTACTGCATCAATATTAAACGAGGAGCTACAGAAAGCTTGCACAACTAACAAGCTTACCTGATACTAGTCTGGCAGGCAGAAACCGAAGCAAAGAAACAGCACTAAGCAGCTTTGAAACTGAAGGGGAGCTGGCAGCAGGTGTAAATAGATGAACCTCTGGAGAAAAAATAGGATTAGCAGGAGGAGAAAACGAGATGCAACAAGGAGCTGGAATTCTGGCAGAATACTCAAGCAGAGGATTGGAAGATGGACTGGAGCTTATAGGCCAGGAGACAAAGAACACATGGAGAACAACGAAGCAGAGGATGCCATCTTGGAAAAGGGCAAAAATGCACAAAAGGTCATCAGAACACCTGACAGTATCTCTCTTTGTTCATGTGTTCAATACTTTTTCCCTGTGTCATTTCTCATTATTACACATAATTTATTGGTTTGATTTCTTTGCCTGTGTGGACTGAATGGGCTGTTACTGACATCTGGAAAGAAATTTATGTCAATGCACCTTTAGAAATGTATTTACTTTGAAAATTGGTGACGTGTTCAGTACTTATTTCACTTGCTGTGTATAGCAAAAAAAAGAAGGTATATAAATGTGGAGAGCGTATATGTCGGTGGTCATTTGCTTTCACTGTAAATCTGTTTGGAATGTAAATGGAGGATCAGAGGGAACGATTCAGCTTCTCTCCTGGAATCATTACAGAGCAATGAACGGAGCAGCCTGCGAGGTATAATCAATTTTCCCGTTACTCAGCTTAGTACCTAAGAGAGATTTCAGTCAGGGCAAGCTGTGGTCATAGAGGAAGGTAAATTGGAAATCTGCAACACATTGAAATGCTGGTGATGGACTGTGAACACTGGGTCTAAATAGAAAACATATATACGGCGTATCTCCAGACCACAGCTATGCTCTGGAGTGAGCGAGGATTGAAGGAAATTGAACCCGGTATCAAAGTGTGGAGCCCAGATCCCGCAAATATGAAATACATATTAAATAGGTCAGAGATCTGTGCTTTTAGGCTGGAAACACACTATCCTACTTACATGCGAGTCTCTTGGCAAATCCTCTGTCCCACGTCATTAACTACAATCAAGTTAGGGGCAAGTTCACATGCATCAGAACCGGACATCCTTCTCTCTTAGAATGTTCCCCGAGAGGTAGGATCACCTGCCGCCATACGCTAAGTCCCTTCATGGAGATTCTCTTGAAGGTCGCCAACGTTTCCAATGTCCACAAACACACAAGGTGACCAACGTCTCCCTCTAGCTCCGCAAGATCCAGGTCTTCATCTTGGGTTAGTCAGACCTAGACCCTAGATCACCACCTACCGCATAGTAGATGGCTACTCTTGTGTAACCATAATTGGGCCTCAGTTCTCTGCTGGTCATCCCCTACCCTTGCCTGATCCCCCCCCTCAAATAGCTCTACGCGCTAACACTCGCGAAGTCCACCCCGACGTAGGTTACGACCTTAGGGCATACGTCAGCACGCAGTGCCTTTAATGAGGTTCTATCACCGTACTTAAAAATCTTCTCCCAGTGGTGCAAAGTTCGTGACCGGTACCGGCTTCATTTCTCCATTCCAACTATCCTAGAATTCCTACAAAGGCCTGGACTCTGGCCTGGTTCTCAGTTCTCTCAAAGGCTAGATCTTCACCCTACGGACCAAGGACTCAAAACTTTCACTCACACTCGTTCCCCCCCAAAAGACACCTGTTGACGTCTAGGACCTAAACGTAACCCTAGGGGTTCTACAAGAGCCCGATTGATCCACTACAAGACGTCTCCCCAAGCCACTTTTCTTGGAAAGTCGCTTTCCTGGTCGCCATCACATCAATCAGACGTGTATCCAAGCTAGCCACCCTACCCTGCCGCCCTCCTTATCTACCCTTTAACCAGAATAAGGTAGTCCTCTGGCCTTCTCCGTCACTCCTGCCCAAGGTGGTCTTCCACTTCCACCTCAACGAGAACATCGTCCTATCCTCATGATGTCCAACACCAGTGCATCGCTTTGAGAAAGCACTGCACACCTTAGACCTCGTACCTGCCCTCAGATGGTACATTTCTCCAACAGCCCCCTTCCACAAAACCGAAACGCTGTTCATCATTCCGGAAGGACACAAAAAGGGAATGGCAGCATCAAAATCCACAATGGCCAGGTGGATTCGTTCTGTAATCCAAGAGTCTTACCGTGTCAGAAACAGACCTATACCAGGAATCCACTAGATCGGTGGGCACCTCATGGGCCATTACACATCCGGCTTCGGTGGCACAAGTTTGCTAAGCAGCAACGTGGCCCAGCTTGCACACCTACACAAAAGACTACAACTTCCATACCCAGGCTTCTGCAGATGCAAGCCTAGGTAGGAAAATCCTATAAGCGGCAGTCGCGCTCTTGTAAGCAGCTGGCGCTTAGTACATGCAATATGCTCACATTTTTACTCTATTCCGACCCAGGGTCTGGTTTTGGACGTCCCATGGTCCTGTGTCCCCCAATGATGAGAAGGAGAAATAGGGATTTTTGTGTACTCACCGTAAAATCCTTTTCTCCAAGTTCATCGTTGGGGGACACAGCACCCACCTGAGTGACCCTTACATGTCTACACATAGCTTTAGTTTAAGTCCTTTGTACCTTAATACGTTAGCATGTCCTCCTATTGCTTTAATACTAAACTGATACTGAATATCCTGCTTCCTGCAAGTGGGTGTATACTGCGGAGGACTTAATTCTTTACGTTTACTTAGTGTCCTCCTAGTGGCAGAAAAGCATGCACCCAGGACTGTGATGCTGCACAAAAGCACAAGCAGCTGACACTCCCATCCAGAGAGGGAGAGGCCGTTCAGGGTGACTGATCCGAGTCTCCTCCGAGAGACTCACATGTAAGTAGGATAGTGTGGTTCAACGCTTAGGCCGGTTTCACATTGCGATTTTGTGGCTGTCCGTGGGATCCGAGTTTTTGCAGGATCCCCCGGACAGCCAGGGATCCACACGGATCCCTGCAATTGGATGGCAAATAGCCATCCGATCCGATTCCGTGTGGATCCTGCGGTCCCCGTGTCTCTTCCTGCTCCTGCCTCCTCCATCTTCTATTCTGTCCCCCCGCTCCTCTATCCTGATCTAATCCCTATCCTGTCCCCTGTTCTCTCCCCTGTGTGCTCCTCCCGGAGGTTACATCACCTGTCACCGGCTCCCAGGATGCGACACCATCGGGGCAAAAGGACCTGTGGTGATGTCAGAAAGCCGATCACATGACACATCAGCTGACCGGCTCTGTAACATCACCACAGGTCCTTCTGCCCCGATGGTATCGCATCCTGGGAGTCGGTGACAGGTGATGCATCCTCCGGGAGGAGCACACAGGGAAGAGAACCGGGGACAGGATAGGGATTAGATCAGGATAGAGGAGCGGGGGGAACAAAATAGAATAGTGGAGCGGGGGACAGAATAGAGGAGATGGGGGGAGATGGGGGAAGGAAGATGCAGGCAGAGGCAGGGAAAACGTTGCCGACATCGGATCCGAGGTGAACTCGGATCCGATGTCCATAGGTTCCCATGTTGTGGGCACTCGGATGAGCACTGATCCGATGCTGTCCGATTTGAGTCACGGACACAAAATCGCAGCAGGCTACGATTCTGTGCCCGTGATTAAATTGGACAGCATCGGATGTGCCAAAATCGGATGCCAATAGTGGCACATCCGATCCGATTCCCATAGGGGGACATGGGATCCGATTTCGGATCCGAGTGTATCCGTTTTGAAACAGATACAATGCAATGTGAAGCCGGCCTTAGAACAAAACTCCAAATCATCAATAAAATCAGCAAAATAAACAATGAAATTACTTATCCCTGTAGCTGCCACTAGGGGGAGATCTGATAACACAGTATATAGTGATCTCCCCCTAGTGGTGACTGCAGACAGAGTCTTGTCATGTATCTCTGTATACAGGGAGCTCCCCCTAGTGGTGACTGCAGACAGGATCTTATCATGTATCTCTGTATACAGGGAGCTCCCCCTAGTGGTGGCTGCAGACAGGATCTTATCATGTATCTCTGTATACAGGGAGCTCCCCCTAGTGGTGGCTGCAGACAGAATCTTATCATGTATCTCTGTATACAGGGAGCTCCCTCTAGTGGTGACTGCAGACAGGATCTTATCATGTATCTCTGTATACAGGGAGCTCCCCCTAGTGGTGGCTGCAGACAGGATCTTATCATGTATCTCTGTATACAGGGAGCTCCCCCTAGTGGTGGCTGCAGACAGAATCTTATCATGTATCTCTGTATACAGGGAGCTCCCTCTAGTGGTGACTGCAGACAGGATGTTATCATGTATCTCTGTATACAGGGAGCTCCCCCTAGTGGTGACTGCAGACAGAATCTTATCATATCTCTGTACACAGGGAGCTCCCCCTAGTGGTGACTGCAGACAGAATCTTATCATGTATCTCTGTATACAGGGAGCTCCCCCTAGTGGTGACTGCAGACAGAATCTTATCATGTATCTCATTATACAGGGAGCTCCCTCTAGTGGTGACTGCAGACAGGATCTTATCCTGTATCTCTGTATACAGGGAGCTCCCCCTAGTGGTGACTGCAGACAGGATCTTTTCATGTATCTCTGTATACAGGGAGCTCCCCCTAGTGGTGACTGCAGACAGAATCTTATCATATATCTCTGTATACAGGGAGCTCCCCCTAGTGGTGGCTGCAGACTGAATCTTATCATGTATCTCTGTATACAGGGAGCTCCCCCTAGTGGTGACTGCAGACAGAATCTTATCATGTATCTCTGTGTACAGGGAGCTCCCCCTAGTGGTGACTGCAGACAGAATCTTATCATATATCTCTGTATACAGGGAGCTCCCCCTAGAGGTGACTGTAAACTGAATCTTATCTTTTATCTCTGTACTTAGATATGTGACATATACAGTATTGTGTGGTCTTTGTTACTTATAGCAAGTAATTGGATTTCAGTTTTCATTAGACCTCAGCAGTGTAAGAAATGACTGACACTGTTGTCTCCTTCCTTCCGTCTCGGTGTTTCTCTGCGGAGAGAGGTCATGTTCTGTGTGAGTCCAAGATGATTCATTGTGGTAGTGGAAGTAGTGTGAACACAAGCACATGGATGTTCTTCTTGGCAATACAGATATGTCCCTTCTTACCTTTACTGTGATTCTGAGATATCTAGAGACAAGTAGCACAAGCAGAACATCTGAAAAAGCAACTTAATTTCGGGATACTTTGTCAGGAGACGATTAAGCTGTTTGTGCCTCTATGTCGCCACCCAGTGGTGGGGATGTGAATTGCAGGTTTTCAACCTTTTTTGTAATATCTACAAATTGTGTATCGATTTTGTGAAATTTGAAACATCTGCAATCAATCACATGGGGTGATCTGGTGGCCTATGAGGCTATCACCTTACTAAAATGACATCAATATAGAAAGTTAGCTCCACAGGTTCAGTTCTGCTGCATCTTCAATGGTGGTTACACAGTAACAAGCACAAATTCTGGAAATGTCTGTGATGAATATAATATGTGTACCCAGCTCCTGCAGGGGGGGGGATAGCCTTTAATGGAGCATGAACAATCTGGGATATGCAACGGCTCCATTCAAGCAGTCCTATAATAAAGGCGCACAGCCGCTCTAGACCCGGGGCTGGATTTTAAGTATAATAAGTAAGACAGCATGAAATTGGCATCTTTGGATTTATACAGGAAAATTGTATCTTTTCAACCCCAAAGCTATGTTTTAGACATTTCCTGGAATCTACACAAGCCATTAATTATGTATCATTGGTAACTGTATGTGCAACCTCTGACAAATCCACCTATATTTGTGTGGAGAATGGTTGTCCTTTGTACAGACAACTGGATAACAACGCAGCTCAGAGCAGAAGAACAAAGCCTATGGAGCCCTGCACTGTTCCAGCTGATTAATGGACACCATTATTTTCAGAAAAATACCATAAATCGGAAAAGAACAAGAGAAGACCCAATTATAAGTCAATGGGGTCCAATGGGCACATTTTAGATACATTCCATAATGGATCTGGCTTCCCTCATAACTAAAAGCAAAAGAGCAGATGTGAAGAGTCTATTTTCTTGACTCATGGATCTTCTGATGACCTCTTGTGCATTCTCACCCTTTTCCAAGATGGTGTCCTCTGAATTGTTCCTCTCCATGTTTTTTTTTGTCTCCCTGCTTTTATAAGCCGGAGTCCATCTTCTAGTCTTCTGCTTGAGTATTCTACCTGGATTCCAGCTCCTTGTTGCATCTCAAGTTTGCTCCTCCTTCTCCTTCAAATCCTGTGTGATTATCCTGTGACTGTTCATCAGAGGTTCTGCTCCTTCACCTGCTGACAGCTTCTCTTCTGTTCCTAGCTGATCGTGCAGTTTCCTCTGCTTCAGCCCTTGCCTGACCTGCCTTTGTGTCACTAAAGCTTGCTGCTTAATAAGTTCTCTGTAGCCCCCTTATGTAATATAGATGCAGTAGCTGTGCACAAGACTGTTCGGGACTTTTAGGTACAACTGCACTGCATCTGGTTCTGGACTTTTTTTTTCAGAGGCTTCCATTCTCAGGCTTCCTTGGTGTCAGAGTGAACTTTACCATGGACTTTTCTTCTTTTACACCTCCTAGTGTGTACAGAGCTTAAAGACAGTTCTGGAATCAGCATCTACATCTGAGGTTATTTCAAGACACTTTTCCATTAAGGCTTCTAATATTATCACTGCGTGTTTATGAACTTTGATGTTCTGCTTCACTTCTGTTTGCTTAATCGCTGGGTGTTACAATACAGACTTTCACACGGATAAACCTTGTTTCAGTTGTTTCTTTGCCTCACGCTAAAAAATTCCTGAGTTATCCATTATAATTGTTACAGAATAGCTGTAGACTGCACCATAGTGGTTGAGATGGAGCCTCTCTCCACTGTTACTAAGGATTAGTCACCACCTTTATTCTTGATGCCAACATTTTGGAAAACCTTGAAGGAGTTCCAGACACTTAATCAGGTGCTATGAGGACTACTTAGACGCGTTGCCCAATGGACCTTGCAGAGCGTTATAACTTAAGTCGCTTTTGGAATATAAGGATGTGAAGAAAGCCTCATTTCCTTATCTCATGTATGGCTAGTGATAGATGTGGCTAGGACAACCCCATTGCAAATTGTGGCCTTGTTATGCTTGAAAAATACTGTATATTGGAAAAGAACCAGGGAACAACCAATTATAAGTCAATGGTATCCAACAGGCACCTTTCAAATACATTCCTTAATTGATCTAGCTTTTTTCATAGCTAGAAGCAAAAGAACAGATGTTAAGAGTCTATTTTCTTGACTTGTTGAGGATGGAGAGACGTGAAATGTCTTTATAGGGTTAAAAATATCACAACTCTTCTCTAAAATATCTAAATTGTGATTTGGAGATGTCATGTTGTCTGTTGTACACTAGATGGCGCCCACGTTCAATAATACATCTGAGACCTAAGCCAACCCATTAAGGGAGGAATTTAGATATTAGAATAATTTGATAAGAATTGACCAATTAGGAGATGATCACTTTGTAGAAAGTTCTAGAATAATAACACCCCTTTTTGCTTTCTGTATAAAAATGTGTGTTTCAATAAACGCTTGCGCAGTGTTTAATCTCATTTGGCGTAGGCATGAGTAAGGCTTGAGACGTCTCTGGTGTCCGTATCATTTACTTGCGGCGTGCAGGTGTGTACACTTGCCTATATAATAATTTGGAATGGCTGATGGACTTGTGATTGAACTGAGACCCTCAACAGACTTAAGAGTTCAGACAAGGCCATTCATACAGAAAACTGGATAGCATAGTGGCTCAATAGTTACCACCACAGAAGAACCAGTATCTGGAGACTGCACCTTGATATCACGTATAGCCTACGCTACAGTCTTCTCAAACTGCTCTGCAGTGATTTAATGTATAATTCCTGTCGGCAACTTTGAAGTTAATGTCAGAAGCTGCAGCTGTCTTTAGTCGGTTGTGGATCATCAGGTGAGGGGATGTTTCAGCTTACACAGTTGTCAACGCCCCTGGCCTTTAAATAGTTCCCACTTCCACCAGCAGATGTTGCTGATAGAGTTTAGTCTCTGCAAAGACTGTGAGTAGTGAGGACGTTAGTGCAGTTCATGCTGAAGCCTTCCTGGTGCTTTTTACCTGGAGTTTTCTGTAGTTTGTGGGAGTTGCTATGCTTCAAGGTCCCTTGGTAGAGGTGAGTTGGTTTTAGCCTAGGGCTTATCAGGAGCAAGGGCAAGAGTGGCAGCCCAGACATCATCACCTTCAGAGGTAATTCTGGGAACAGGGTGAGCCAGTGACCCTCAATCTAAGGGTTAGAATAATTTCCCTGATTGCTTTTTCCCCATCATTACCATTATGCTACCATACTCCCTTGACCGTTTTACCACCCTGTCACATTTGATGGCTGAGATAGAGCACCTCCACTGCTACTGGGGATTTGATGAACAGATTTGTTATTGACATGATGAAAATCATGAAGGAATTCCAGAAAACCCATTATAAACTCAATGAGGTTCAATGGCGAATATTTACACACATTGCCCAATGGACCTGGCAGATAGTCGTGACTTCTGTCACTTCTGCAAGACAAGGATGTGGAGTGAGCCTAATTTCCTTGTCTCATGGGTTGCTAATGATGGATGTGCCCAAGTCAACCATGTAAATGATGGCCTTGGGTCACGCAGACTCTTGTTATGCCACAGACCATTGACTGTCTCAGCATGGAGTTTGGAGATTCGGAGGTTGTACAGTGTTGACCTACAAGTTTTCATGTTTTCACAATTTGGGTTGGGTTTCTTTGGGGTCCTCAATGTGCGTTATGCCCCTGAAGTGAGTCAATGTGGATCATTTTTGGATCCTGTCACCAATGTGTGGAGCAAGCTTCTTAGTAAACCCATCAAGTGAGCTCTTCAGAAAGCCTGTGATTAATCAAACTCTGATGGTGGGTTTACACGTCGCAATATCGGCGTCCAACTCCGACCCAACTCCGACCAAAAGTCACGTGGTTCGGGAGTTGGACCCGATATCGTTCCTGCGGTTTGAATGTACAATGCGATGCTGGAACGATGCCAAACCGATATCGGGGGTCGAATGAGCGTGCTATTCAACCGCTCGATATCGGATGGCCGTTGTAGCCGCATCGTCCCGTCTGACAGCCCAACTCCGATGTGTATGCCTACGTCACCCATTCACTCCCATGTTAAATGGTCGTTCCTGGGTTGGGGGGCGTACACATCGCTGGGACGTTGTATCCCGATATCGGGCTGTCTAAACCGGCGATGCGATGCAGGGAAAAGCGCGCTCAAAAAGCGCGCTCCCGCGTCGTTGGCTCCATTATCGGGCCGATATCGGGACGTGTAAACCCACCATGAGACATTCTGACTTTGGGTGACCACAGCACTCGGCACACTGATGAGTTACTACTGCTGGTCAAAGATTCAGCACTTGATGTATTACCATGTGGCAGCTATTCAAATCATATTGTGAGACAAGAGAAACTGAATATGATGCGAAAACTGATTTTTATTGGAAGAATGACGTATTAAAAGTATAAGGGATGACAAACAATGGTGCATACAAAAAAGAACCGGTTACAGGCGTTCGGGGAGTGATAACATAGATATAGGATTCATAATATTAGGCTGGGGTCACACATAAGCCCTTGGTCCGTTTTCGGCTTCATTTTTGGCATTTTTTTTTTCTAAGTCCAAAAACTGATAGAAAAACGGATTGGATGTAATAAACACCCTGTCCGTTTTTTTTCTGCACTTAAAAACATTGCTAGGAACGTTTTTGGGGTCCTTTTTAAAAAAAAAAAAAGTTTTTTTAACATGGGCCCTATGGAAAAACGGATCTGTTTTTTTTGAGAATTTTGGTCAGAAAAATGACTAAGTCCAAAAACGTTCAGGGGTGCAGGAGGCTCAAAAAGCACCCAAAAAAAAACACGGATTGGTCATGGAAATCAGTTCCAAAAACGGATTTCTATGTGTGACCCCAGCCTGACACAGTTTTATCCTTTCTTGTTACATTCAGGAACAACAGAGCAAATACATCTATTTCTGATCACAGTACAACCATGATAATAGTTTGCACCCAACTACACGAGGCAGCTATACCTAAATAAAGTGCTTAGTGCTGTGCAAATAAACTAGTCAAAACTAGCAGATAAAACTGCCATTGTAGAGGGAAAAGCTTGAGAAGATATATAATATATAAGGCTGGCTTCACATTAGCGTTTGTGTCTGCATGCTGCTGGCATGCAGACACAAACGCAGTGTAAAGCAGGGCCATTTTGATGTGTCCTCAGCGGAGAATGTCCGCCTGCAGACACATCACTGTGCAGCCCGGCAGCCAATCAGCGGTGTCCGGGGGCGGAGATCAGCGCCGGAGATCTCCTCCTCCCGGCCGCCGGTAAGCTCCGGGACGTGTTGGCGGGGAGAAACAGCTGATTTGACAGCTGTTTGAATCTTCCCGCGCCGACACCGAGAGGAGATGTCGGCGCGGGAAGATTCAAACAGCTCTCACATCAGCTGTTCTCCCCGCCGACATCGCTAGGAGATTATTGGCGGCGGGGAAGAAGAGATCAGCAGAGGCTGAGCTGATCTCCCAGTGGCCGTCGGTGATCTCCTGTGACATCACCGCCGGCCACCGGGAGATTTTTCAATGGGTCTGCAGCGTTCTCCTGCGCTGTCAAGCGCAGAACACTGCGGACCCATTGAAGCCAATGCATTTTTTGTGCGCTTGGGGACGCTTGCTGATTTTCCAAGGTCCCCGAGCGCACAAAAAAACCCAACATGCTGCGTCCCGGGTGCGGACCCTGGACACCAGAAGGAGCAGATATCATCCGCACCCGAACGCAGCAAACGCAGGCACCATGCGTTCCTATGTTAAACATAGGAACCGCAGTGCGCATGCGTTTGCCTGCATATGGGAACGCAGCATAAGCTGCGTTCACATACGCAAACGTGAAGGTAGCCTAAATGCAGTGTGAAAACCAGCAGTCAAAGGGTAGGGTCACATTGGAAAGCTAAATTGCATTCACCGCATCCGGATCCGGATGCGGTGAACGCAATGCCGGGCACACACAGTTTTTGTCAAAACTGTGTGCAGAATACCGCACTGCGGTCACCGGATGGCTCAGGATGTGTAATCCTGAGCCATCCGGTAACTGCAGAGTTTGCGGTTCCCGGCTCAGCAAACCTAGGAAAGAGTTAAATTGATTAGTACAGTACTGTTTGAGGTCTGTAGGGGGGCTTAGACCCCCCTACAGACCGGCCGCCCACTTCGGTGGGCTCCTAATACAATATTCCCGATGCCACGGTCTCCTCCGAGCCCGTGCAAGACCCCACACACCCCCAGCCCCCCGAATTACTATACAGGGGTGCCTGCACCCCTCTGTTATCCTTATTCCTGTTTTGGGGGCAAATGATATATTAAAGACATGGTTAAAGGACATATTTACGTGTGTTCTCCTCCAATGTTGTGACGAATCCATGGGCGGGGCTGTATGCGGCAGCCTCCGCCCCCTCATTTGTTATGGCCGCCCCCTCTGTGCCTCAGCCATTGATAAGAGGCCGGCCGCGTCATGAAGGGGCGGGGCGAATCACGTCACACCGTGCGCCCCGCCCCTTCATGACGCGGCCGGCCTCTTATCAATGGCTGAGGCACAGAGGGGGCGGCCATAACAAATGAGGGGGCGGAGGCTGCCGCATACAGCCCCGCCCATGGATTCGTCACAACATTGGAGGAGAACACACGTAAATATGTCCTTTAACCATGTCTTTAATATATCATTTGCCCCCAAAACAGGAATAAGGATAACAGAGGGGTGCAGGCACCCCTGTATAGTAATTCGGGGGGCTGGGGGTGTGTGGGGTCTTGCACGGGCTCGGAGGAGACCGTGGCATCGGGAATATTGTATTAGGAGCCCACCGAAGTGGGCGGCCGGTCTGTAGGGGGTCTAAGCCCCCCTACAGACCTCAAACAGTACTGTACTAATCAATTTAACTCTTTCCTAGGTTTGCTGAGCCGGGAACCGCAAACTCTGCAGTTACCGGATGGCTCAGGATTACACATCCTGAGCCATCCGGTGACCGCAGTGCGGTCACGGCAAACGCTGCGAAAACTGCTGCCTGCATGATTTTAAACGCAGGCAGCAGTGCCGGATCCGGCCACCGGATGGCTTGTGAAGCCATCCGGTGTTTTGCATAGGCTCCTATGAGGAGCGTTTCCTGGTCCGGTTTTGAGCTTTTTTAAAGTTCAAAACCGGATCAGGATTCTAAATTAAAAACGCTGATGTGACCCTAGCCAAACAGTCACATAGTCACATATTAGAACGTACCCATATTAACAACCTATAAATTCCCTTAGGCCTGGTCACGGCTAGGAGCCCCAACACGGCGTTTCTCTGTGCTGGGGTGGTAACCACAGCTTCCTCAAGGGGATGTGTCCTGCGAGGAGGCAGAGCCCCATTACCTCTTAATATAGTGCCATCCATTACCGTCCAATCCTCCACACCTGTCTCACCGCATCATCGGAGGCTCGCCGTCGATCTGTAGTGACGAAACCGGACGTTATCGGCCGACGAGTGCGCAGGGACGCGTCACCATGGTTCCTGCACATGCGCACTACAGCTATGCTGCTACGTCACATCGCCACTGTCAGAGGCGGCTCTAGGAGTGGGAGGTAGGAGGATATATGGGTGGAGGGAGGTGGGACAAAGTCTACCTGCGTAGGGTGAGACCAAGTGAAAGAGTGCAATCTTTAAAACCATGTGCAGACAGCAGCAAAGCCTTAATTCACAATCAATATATACCAGCAATGGCATCAAGGAACGAATATATATACATTCAACATACATTAGAATATGAAAGCCAATAAACAGGTACAGTTGTTCGATGTCTTTTACAGCTTAGGTGGAACACAGCTATCAAATCTTCAGTATGATGTGGCCAAACTGGGAATAGAAGTCACTGGATGACATCAAGTACTAAGACTACAAGAATGAGGATAAAAAAACCTCAGAAAGAAGGAAATGCTGCGAATAAAATGTAAAAAAGAAAAAAGATTAAAAACTTTCCCACAAGGTGGAAAAAGTATATATGCACCTAACACACAGATGCAAAAAGAGAAATAACAGGTGATCACCACTATAGATAGGATTTGAAGGACAAGGATTCATTTATTCCCTCAGGGTACCTTTACACACGGCTACATTTGTAGCTTGTCACCAGGTAACTTACTGGTTGCAGTGAAATCATGGAGACAAGGTTCTATCTTGGTGCTGTGTACAAATGGAATCATGTATCCATGATTTCACTGCAACCAGTAAGTTACCTGGTGACAAGCTACAAATGTAGCCGTGTGTAAAGGTACCCTTAGGGCCAAGTGTATGGAGGGTCACAATCCACTTCGCCTCCATCTGGGCCAAGACTCTTTTAAGGTTACCCCCCCTGTTTCCAGCCCTCACCATGTCGATTCCCCTGAATCTTAGGCTGGATGGATTACAATTGTGGACCTGCCAGAAATGACGCGGCAGAGTCCGCAGCTTGCTACCATTTTCTGCCCCCCGTGCCCCCTCTATATCACTGATATGTTCCCTGATCCTTCTTCGAAATTCACGGGAGGTGAGTCCTACGTATACCAAGCGGCAGTCGCATGTAGCATAATAGATTACATGCGTACTGCCACAGGTAATACCCTGTCTGATGGTAAACTGCCTCCTCCCGTCTGATGAATCAAACATTTGAGTTCTAACCACATTGGGGCATGCAACACAGTGCCCACAGGGGAAGCTACCAAGGGTTGAGCCCGAACTACCAAAGGGGTTACCTTTAGGTGGCACATAGTGGCTATGAACCAGCCAATCTTTTAGGTTCTTTGATCTCCTGGCAGTCATCAGTGGATACCTAGGGATAAACTGCGCAAGGACGGCATCACTTCTCAGAATGGACCAATGTCGCCGGAAAATGGCATGCATTGAGTTCCATTCATGATTGTAAGTACCAATGAATCTCAATTCAGGATCCGTCTTATCTTTTTTAGGGTTATAAGTCAACAGCCTATCCCTAGGAGTATTCTTGGGCCTGTGGTACCCAGCCTTTATACCCCTGTTGCTATATCCCCTGACGCCGAATCGCTGCTTAAGATCTTCAGCCTGCCTCTCGAATCCCGAGTCGGACGAGCAAATCCGCCTCATACGTAAAAACTGGCCCGTCAGGATGGCGCGTATTGTAGAGGGGTGGTGCCCAGATGTTGCATGGAGTAAAGAATTCACGGACGTCTCCTTGCGGAAGACGTCCGTCTGCACACCACCTAACTCATCAATGGAGATCTCAATATCCAGGAAATCTATCTTGCTAGTGCTTGTCCTGTGCGTCAGCCTAATGTTCATGGTGTTATCATTCAGCTAATGCACAAAGGACTCAAATTGCTCTGCTGTGCCCTGCCACACAATCAGGACGTCATCTATATACCTAATCCAGCACTGCGCCTGGGTGCAGCCAGGCACCCCCCCATCGCCAAAGATGTTCCGCTTCCAATAACCGAGGAAGATATTGGCGTTTGAAGGGGCACAGGCCGTGCCCATCGCAGTGCCCCGCTTCTGAAGATAGAAGACGTCCTTAAAAATGAAAAAATTGTGCGTCAGGGCAAAGCGGAGCAATTCAAATGATATGTTGAAGAAGCCAGCATGGCACTACGCCGAGCACTACTTTCCCTTCACAATGTTTTGTTTTGGCCCCATGACAAACATCATGGTTCCATTAGGTTGCACATACTGTTGGCCATTGCTCTTCTGCCGGTTCCAACCTTGCACCATGTCAGCACTGACGTCATCCAGATTTATTAGTCACATTTCATACCTTCTGCTCATTACTGTCACATTGAGATAGAAAATAAACATTTCCATTTGACCATTGTAAATGTAAAGCTACTCAATGCTATACCATGGGAAAATGCGATGTTCAGAACTTTCGGTGTCATTGTCCTTCACGGGAACGTCCATACTGTTACTTTCCCAGAGCTGAATCACAATGGATAATACAGTGAATTGCAGTTTACTTCTTCTGGAGGAAAATAAACATTTATCAAGGTCGTTCTGTGCTGCAGTACATACATGTGCGGGGAATGAGAGGCAAGAGGTGACTCAAGATCAATGCAAGATAAGTCAAGGAAAATCTTCAAAAAGTACCTCAACTTTCCATTGGGATTGTAGACTAAGGAGTACATGTGGAGCAGACACCAAGATGACGATCTTTATATGAATGACTGATGCACTGTGAGTCTTGGGGTACTGCGACTGGTCCTTCATGTGTCTGCCCCAATGTAAATGAGTAGCTGCACTATGTAATCTATGGAGGCATGATGAGGAGCAATGGGTGGTATAACAGTCATGGGAGTAATGTAGCAGGATGGTAATGATAGGCAAAAGGGGATAGGGGGAACTGGGGTTCCCTGGGGTTCCCTGGCTCTCCCTGTTCTCGAAATTACCTCTGAAGATGAGGATATCCAGACCACCACCCTTGCCCTATGCTCCGGATAAGCCTTAGGCTAATACCCCCTCAACTCCACCCATGGATCAACTCCCACAAAAGAAGGAAAACTCCAAGAAAATTCAGCAAGAAAGTTTCAGCACAGACTGCACAAATGTCTTCACAGCTCAAGGTCCTTGCAGAGACTAAACTCTATCAGCGACATCTGCTGGTGAAAGAAGGAAGTATTTAAAGGTCAGGGGCGTGGACAGGAGCTTAACCTGACACACCCCCTCCCTCACCTGAAGAGTCCTAGAAAACCATAGACAACGGCAATCCAATCACTGCAGCAGTTTAAAAAGACTGCAAAGCATTCTACTACATGACAATAAGTGTTATAATGATTGTTGATGTATATGGAACCTTATCAGTTGAACTTGGCACAATGTTAAAAATACTGCAGTCAGATGCTTCTTTGGAAGAGTCCACACACACAGCGTTTTTGGCATTTTTTCATGTAGTCTGATGTGTGTTTTCGGCCATTTTCCCATAGACTTTTTTCTACAGGACAATCTTCCCCAATCCAGTAAAGATCAGTGGACCCACTGGGGCGTGGTGCCGAACTCCCCTGGGTGAGCTGGTCCTTGTTTTAACCAACCCCTATACTGGGATTGTCAGGGGTAAGCCCAGGGGGTCTAAATACCACAGCAGCTGCTAGTACCAGGGGGGCGGCTCGTAAGGTTAGCCTATGCTACAGCACAGCTAAGGAGTCCGGGATAACAGGGTACAAAGCTAGGAGACCAGGAATGGTGCTACCGGAGAAGAGCACTGCAGGGTTCCAGGACACAGAGCACAAGGAAGGCCTGACCAACAGTCAGCAAGGCAGAAGCAAACTGACTTAATAATCAGGCACCTCCCATCAGTGGAGGTGGCCTGATATACCAGAGGGAGAGCAGCTATTGGTTGAGGGGAGTGTCAGGTTGAACCGTGCCGGCCCCTAGAGTCACGGGAGGAGTGCACCTAGTGCGCCGCTGATGGGTCACATGAATACGATCATTGCAATGTGCTCAAGTGAATCCGGCGACGGCTCCGAGACACCGCACGCCTGGACGCTGGATGCCCGGTAGGCAGAGGATGCCGGCCCTGGAGAGGGGAGCTGGGGAGTGGTGTCAGGGGACCTAACAGTGGGGTGGCAAACATTCCGGGGTCAGATAATAAGAGAATATGTTGTGGACCAAGGGAATAGACAAAGGCATAGTCAGGTCATGGTCTGGGGTCAAAATACCTGTAGGATAGTAGAGTAAAGCAAAGGGACAGAGGAGGTCCAAAGTCTGGCGCAGATGAACGGGGCTAACATGCACCAATGAGCGAAATGCTACAACTGGCAGAGATCTTGGACTGATCAGCTAATTGGTTGGCAATCACAAAGAACATGGAACTCCTGAAGAAGCTCAGCACCTCCCAGACTCAGATTGGACAGCTAAGCTGTCAATCAACTCTCCTACAGCTCAGCATTTCCAAGTACCAGATTCGATGACTGAGCTGTCACTCGCCAAACTGACTGCTCAGCTCGGCACAGATTCCATAGTGCAGCAAAACTGTTACTCATTGAGTCCAAGACACATTGAGCACACGTATTGTGACAACATGATAATCTTTATAACTGTACTGAATATTTTCACCAGTACATGTCGCTTACAGTTTTTGTATGAAAGGTGCTTAGTGCTCCTCATGGGCTTGTTTAAGGAGAACTCACACACCAAGTGGCCACTTAAGGTATTGTAAGCAAAAGTTAGGGAAGTTTCTTGAGTGACATTTTGTTATGACATGAACAGTCATATTTGAATCCTGCTTTGAGTAGGGGGTTGGATCAGATGACCCAGGAGGTCCCTTCACATGATAACCCAGGAGGTCCTTTTACACAATGACCCAGGTAGTCCCTTACCACAATGACCCAGAAGGTCCCTTCACACAATGACCCAGGAGATCCCTTCACACAATGACCCAGGAGATCCCTTCACACAATGACCCAGGAGGTCCCTTCACACAATGAATAAAGAGGTCCCTTCATAGGATGAACCAGGAGGTCTCTTCACATGATGAACCAGGAGGTCCCTTAACAGGATAACCCACGAGGTCCCTTCACATGATAACCCAGGAGGTCTCTTCATGCGATGACCCAGGAGGTCCTTTCACACGATGACCCAGGAGGTCCCTTCACACGATGACCCAGGAGGTCTCTTCATGCGATGACCCAGGAGGTTATTTCACATGATGACCCAGGAGGTCCCTTCACATGATAATCCTGCAGGTCCTTTTACACAATGACCCAGGAGGTCCAATCACACAATAACACAGGAGATCCCTTCACACGATGACCCAAGAGGTCTATGCACTCGATGACCCTGGAGGTCCCTTCACATGATAAACCAGGAGGTCTCTTCAGACGATGACCCAAGAGGTCCCTTCACACAATGACCTAGGAGGTCCCTTCACACGATGACCCAGAAAGTCCGTGACACGATGACTCAGGAGGTCCCTTCACACGATGACTCAGGAGGTCCCTTCACATGATGACCCAGGATGTCCATTCACACAATAACCCAGAAGATCCCTTCACACGATGACCCAAAAGGTCTCTTCACACAATGAATAAAGAGGTCCCTTCATAGGATGACCCAGGAGGTCTCTTTACCTGATGACCCAGGAGCTCTCTTCACATGATGAACAAGGAGGTCTCTTCACATGATAACCCAGGAGGTCCCTTCACACAATGACCCGGGAGGTCCCTTCACACGATGACTCAGGAGGTCTCTTCATGCGATGACCCAGGAGGTCCCTTCACACGATGACTCAGGAGGTCCCTTCACACGATGACCCAGGAGGTCCCTTCACACGATGACCCAGGAGGTCTCTTCATGCGATGACCCAGGAGGTTATTTCACATGATGACCCAGGAGGTCTCTTCTTACGATGACCCAGGAGGTCCCTTCACATGATAATCCTGCAGGTCCTTTTACACAATGACCCAGGAGGTCCAATCACACAATAACACAGGAGATCCCTTCACACGATGACCCAAGAGGTCTATGCACTCGATGACCCTGGAGGTCTCTTCGCACGATAAACCAGGAGGTCTCTTCAGACAATGACCTAGGAGGACCCTTCACACGATGACTCAGAAAGTCCGTGACACGATGACTCAGGAGGTCCCTTCATATGATGACCCAGGAGGTCCCTTCACATGATGACCCAGGAGGTCCCTTCACATGATGACCCAGGATGTCCATTCACACAATGACCCAAAAGGTCTCTTCACACAATGACTCAGGAGGTCCATGACCCGGGAGATCACTTCATATGATGACCCAGGAGATTCCCTCATACAATGACCCAGGAGGTCCCTTCACTTGATGACCCAGGAGATCCCTTCACACTGTACCTTTCTATGATTCAATGATTAACTTCAAGATATCCTAAAGTTTCTAAGACCTTCATCTCATGATTAGGCACATGTGGGACAAGAGGTAACTCAAAATCTGTGCCAGATAAGTCCATGAAGTGACTCCACTTTTCTTACAGTTTTCTAAATTGAGAATCAAATGTAAACCGGGTAAAAGGGTTTAGTTATTAGGGGTTTTCTGTGGGTTCACCATAGGCTTATCTTCAGGAGGACATAAAAAAGAAGAGGTCTGTGGACTCCTGTGGCTCCAAAGAGAGCACCCACTGACCCCCGTGTCTCCACAGAGGAGAGCACCCACTGACCCCCGTGTCTCCACAGAGGAGAGCACCCACTGACCCCCGGGTCTCCACAGAGGAGAGCACCCACCGACCCCCGTGTCTCCACAGAGGAGAGCACCCACTGACCCCCGTGTCTCCACAGAGGAGAGCACCCACTGACCCCCGTGTCTCCACAGAGGAGAGCACCCACTGACCACCGTGTCTCCACAGAGGAGAGCACCCACCGACCCCCGTGTCTCCACAGAGGAGAGCACCCACTGACCCCCGTGTCTCCACAGAGGAGAGCACCCACTGACCCCCGTGTCTCCACAGAGGAGAGCACCCACTGACCCCCGTGTCTCCACAGAGGAGAGCACCCACTGACCCCCGTGTCTCCAGAGAGGAGAGCACCCACTGACCCCCGTGTCTCCACAGAGGAGAGCACCCACTGACCCCCGTGTCTCCACAGAGGAGAGCACCCACTGACCCCCGTGTCTCCACAGAGGAGAGCACCCACTGACCCCCGTGTCTCCACAGAGGAGAGCACCCACTGACCCACGTGTCTCCACAGAGGAGAGCACCCACTGACCTCCATGTCTCCAGAGAGGAGAGCACCCACTGACCCCCGTGTCTCCACAAGAGGAGAGCACCCACTGACCCCCGTGTCTCCACAGAAGAGAGCACCCACTGACCCCCGTGTCTCCACAGAGGAGAGCACCCACTGACCCACGTGTCTCCACAGAGGAGAGCACCCACTGACCTCCATGTCTCCAGAGAGGAGAGCACCCACTGACCCCCGTGTCTCCACAGAGGAGACCACCCACTGACCCCCGTGTCTCCACAGAGGAGAGCACCCACTGACCCCCGTGTCTCCACAGAG
This sequence comes from Allobates femoralis, assembly GCA_033576535.1. Classification (NCBI taxonomy): domain Eukaryota; kingdom Metazoa; phylum Chordata; class Amphibia; order Anura; family Aromobatidae; genus Allobates; species Allobates femoralis. The sequence continues at coordinate 623,498,145 of JARQOC010000001.1, read as the reverse complement.
GAGAGCACCCACTGACCCCGTGTCTCCACAGAGGAGAGCACCCACTGACCCCCGTGTCTCCAAAGAGGAGAGCACCCACTGACCCCCGTGTCTCCACAGAGGAGAGCACCCACTGACCCCTGTGTCTCCACAGAGGAGAGCACCCACTGACCCCCGTGTCTCCACAGAGGAGAGCACCCACTGACCCCCGTGTCTCCACAGAGGAGAGCACCCACTGACCCCCGTGTCTCCAAAGAGGAGAGCACCCACTGACCCCCGTGTCTCCACAGAGGAGAGCACCCACTGACCCCCTGTGTCTCCACAGAGGAGAGCACCCACTGACCCCCGTGTCTCCACAGAGGAGAGCGCCCACTGACCCCCGTGTCTACACAGAGGAGAGCATCCACTGACCCCCGTGTCTCCACAGAGGAGAGCACCCACTGACCCCCGTGTCTCCACAGAGGAGAGCCCCCACTGACCCCCGTGTCTCCAAAGAGGAGAGCACCCACTGACCCCCGTGTCTCCACAGAGGAGAGCACCCACTGACCCCCGTGTCTCCACAGAGGAGAGCACCCACTGACCCCCGGGTCTCCATAGAGGAGAGCACCCTCTGACCCCTGTGTCTCCACAGAGGAGAGCACCCACTGACCCCCGTGTCTCCACAGAGGAGAGGACCCACTGACCCCCGTGTCTCCACAGAGGAGAGCACCCTCTGACCCCTGTGTCTCCACAGAGGAGAGCACCCACGGACCCCCGTGTCTCCACAGAGGAGAGCACCCACTGACCCCCGTGTCTCCACAGAGGAGAGCACCCACTGACCCCCGGGTCTCCACAGAGGAGAGCACCCACTGACCCCCGGGTCTCCACAGAGGAGAGCACCCTCTGACCCCTGTGTCTCCACAGAGGAGAGCACCCACTGACCCCCGTGTCTCCACAGAGGAGAGCACCCACTGACCCCCGTGTCTCCACAGAGGAGAGCACCCACTGACCCCCGTGTCTCCACAGAGGAGATCACCCACTGACCCCTGTGTCTCCACAGAGGAGAGCACCCACTGACCCCCCTGTCTCCACAGAGGAGAGCACCCACTGACCCCCATGTCTCCACAGGGGAGAGCACCCACTGACCCCCGTGTCTCCACAGAGGAGAGCACCCACTGACCCCCGTGTCTCCACAGAGGAGAGCACCCACTGACCCCCGTGTCTCCACAGAGGAGAGCACCCACTGACCCCCGTGTCTCCACAGAGGAGAGCACCCACTGACCCCCGTGTCTCCACAGAGGAGAGCACCCACTGACCCCCGTGTCTCCACAGAGGAGAGCACCCACTGACCCCCGTGTCTCCACAGAGGAGAACACCCACTGACCCCCGTGTCTCCACAGAGGAGAGCACCCATTGACCCCCGTGTCTCCACAGAGGAAAGCACCTACTGACCTCGTGTCTCCACAGAGGAGAGCCCCCACTGACCCCGTGTCTCCACAGAGGAGAGCACCCACTGACCCCGTGTCTTCACAGGGAGAGCACCCACTGACCCCCGTGTCTCCACAGAGGAGAGCACCCACTGACCCCCGTGTCTCCATAGAGAGCACCCACTGACCCCGTGTCTTCACAGAGGAGAGCACCCACTGACCCCCGTGTCTCCACAGAGGAGAGCACCCACTGACCCCCGTATCTCCACAGAGGAGAGCCCCTACTGACCCCCATGTCTCCACAGGGAGAGCACCCACTGACCCCCGTGTCTCCACAGAGAGCACCCACTGACCACCGTGTCTCCACAGAGGAGAGCACTTACTGACCCCCGTGGCTCCGCAGAGGAGAGCACCCACTGACCCCCGTGTCTCCACAGAGGAGAGCACCCACTGACCCCTGTGTCTTCACAGAGGAGAGCCCCCACTGACCCCCGTGTCTCCACAGAGGAGAGCACCCACTTACCCCCGTGTCTCCACAGAGGAGAGCACCCACTGACCCCCGTGTCTACACAGAGGAGAGCACACACTGACCCCCGTGTCTCCACAGAGGAGAGCACCCACTGATCCCTGTGTCTCCACAGAGGAGAGCACCCACTGACCCCCTTGTTTCCACAGAGGAGAGCACCCACTAACCCACATGTCTCTAAAGAGACCACCCACTGACCCCCGTGTCTCCACAGAGGAGAGCACCTGACTCACCGCTGGCCCGTGGACTCCGGTTTAGACAGGCTGTAGCTCCTTCCTCCTTGTCACGGGTGGGCCGCGCCTGCCGGTAGTGAGGCCCGGTGGAGTGCAGATCAAAAGTTGTAGACGTCTTGTCGGAACAGATTAAGGGGTTTAATTTATTCGTGACGCCACCTATGAGTAGTTTCGGTAATCGTTACCGACGCTGCGGAACCTCCGGGGGATGGATAGCAGCAAGATGTTACGCTCCCCACAGGCTGAGCGGTGATCCCCGGAGGCTGGAGCTGCTTAAGATGTTGTGCGGCAGCTGCGGTTACCTTGTGTGCGGACGGATGCAATCATAAGGAAGCACGGACACAGAAAATCTCTGTAACGGGTCTTTACTGTAACCAGCAGGCAGTACATGGTATACAGTTTACGGGTAGTGGACCGGGTGGACTCAGCAGTTATAGGTGTCCCTCAGAGATCCGTAGTGTTCCTCCATTCTAGCTAAGTCTTTGCCATTGTCGCCCAGGAATACCAGATCGGGTACAGGGAGGCTGCTTCAATCCCTATCCAAGATGTACGTTATGGATGTTTTGGGGAGCCTTGGATCCCTCGGTGGGTACACCGCTGGTTAGACGACTGGAAGTTGGCTGGTGGTGGGGTGCGCCTGTAAAGCTGCTCCTCCACGCTTCTGGTTCGCGTAGCAGAGGTGAACTACTGACAGCTTCGGTACCAGTGAACCGGCTGTAAGTTGGGCACGGGGGTATTTTGGAACCCGTGGTTGGTGATGCCCAATCCCGGTTGTTGAGGCCTCAGGTGCTAACACCCGACCGGTGACGGCCCGGAGGCTGCACGAGGTGCCGAGACCCCGCTCCTACTCCAAGTTCAAGTCTGTGTCTTGTCTCGTCTAGACTCTTCACTACACTAAGTGTCCGTACTTCTCCTACACTACCCTTACACTCCGCCCACCAGGACCTTGGATTGGCCCTCTATGTTAAGTGATGCATGCAGGGTTTTGGATCTCCACAGAGGAGAGCACCCACTGACCCCCGTGTCTCCACAGAGGAGAGCACCCACTGACCCCCGTGTCTCCACAGAGGAGAGCACCCACTGATCCCTATGTCTCCACAGAGGAGAGCACCCACTGACCGCTGTATCTCCACAGAGGAGAGAACCCACTGACCCCGTGTCTCCACAGAGGAGAGCACCCACTGACCCCTATGTCTCCACAGAGGAGAGCACCCACTGACCCCTGTGTCTCCACAGAGGAGAGCCCCCACTGACCTCTGTGTCTCCACAGAGAGCACCCACTGACCCCCGTGTCTCCACAGAGGAGAGCACCCACTGACCCCCATTTCTACACAGAGGAGAGCACCCACTGACCTCTGTGTCTCCACAGAGAGCACCCAATGACCCCCGTGTCTCCACAGAGGAGAGCACCCACTGACCCCTATGTCTCCACAGAGGAGAGCACCCACTGACCCCTGTGTCTCCACAGAGGAGAGCCCCCACTGACCTCTGTGTCTCCACAGAGAGCACCCACTGACCCCTATGTCTCCACAGAGGAGAGCACCCACTGACCCCCATGTCTACACAGAGGAGAGCACCCACTGACCTCTGTGTCTCCACAGAGAGCACCCACTGACCCCCGTGTCTCCACAGAGGAGAGCACCCACTGACCCCCGTGTCTCCACAGAGGAGAGCACCCACTGACCCCCGTGTCTCCACAGAGGAGATCGCCCACTGCCCCCGTGTCTCCACAGAGGAGAGCACCCACTGACCCCTGTGTCTCCACAGAGGAGAGCGCCCACTGACCCCTGTGTCTCCACAGAGGAGAGCACCCACTGACCCCCGTGTCTCCACAGAGGAGAGCACCCACTGACCCCCGTGTCTCCACAGAGGAGATCGCCCACTGCCCCCCGTGTCTCCACAGAGGAGAGCACCCACTGACCCCTGTATATCCACAGAGGAGAGCACCCACTGACCCCCGTGTCTCCACAGAGGAGAGCACCCACTGACCCCCGTGTCTCCACAGAGGAGAGCCCCCACTGATCCCCGTGTCTCCACAGAGGAGAGCACCCACTGACCCCCGTGTCTCCACAGAGGAGAGCACCCACTGACCCCCGTGTCTCCACAGAGGAGAGCACCCACTGACCCCCGTGTCTCCACAGAGGAGAGCCCCCACTGATCCCCGTGTCTCCACAGAGGAGAGCACCCACTGACCCCCGTGTCTCCACAGAGGAGAGCACCCACTGACCCCCGTGTCTCCACAGAAGAGAGCCCCCACTGACCCCCGTGTCTCCACAGAGGAGAGCACCCACTGACCCCCGTGTCACCACAGAGGAGAACACCCACTGACCCCTGCGTCTCCACAGAGGAGAGCACCCACTGACCCCCGTGTCTCCACAGAAGAGAGGACCCACTGACCCCCGTGTCTCCACAGAGGAGAGCACCCACTGACCCCCGTGTCTCCACAGAGGAGAGCACCCACTGACCCCCGTGTCTCCACAGAAGAGAGGACCCACTGACCCCCGTGTCTCCACAGAGGAGAGCACCCACTGACCCCCGTGTCTCCACAGATGAGAGCACCCACTGACCCCCGTGTCTCCACAGAGGAGAGCACCCACTGACCCCCGTGTCACCACAGAGGAGAACACCCACTGACCCCCGTGTCTCCACAGAAGAGAGGACCCACTGACCCCCGTGTCTCCACAGAGGAGAGCACCCACTGACCCCCGTGTCTCCACAGAGGAGAGCACCCACTGACCCCCGTGTCTCCACAGAGGATAACACCCACTGACCCCCGTGTCTCCACAGAGGAGAGCAGCCACTGACCCCCGTGTCTCCACAGAGGAGAGCACCCACTGACCCCCGTGTCTCCACAGAGGAGAGCACCCACTGACCCCCGTGTCTCCACAGAGGAGAGCACCCACTGACCCCCGTGTCTCCACAATGACTTCATATACCCAATGGAGGGTGGAGCTCCTTGTGGTGCAATTCTTTAATGACTTGGGCAGTCACCTGAAAGCGATAGAATCCCAAGTGTTAACTATCCAGCTCATAACGTCTACATACAAGTTCCAGAAGTTACAAGATTGATTCGATCCTCCTGTCCCGGCTTATTTTTCAGATTTCACCGGATATATTTCACGTCTTTGGTTGCTCCTCTGCAGTAACAGCTTGGCCTTGTAACCCACAAGGACCATCCCGACATAATTTAATGCTGAATTTGATTATTGTGGAAAATTATATTTTTCTGTTTTTTTTTTTTTCGCTTGTTCGCCCATAAAAACGCCAACGTGTATTTATAGGTACAATATCGACCTCTGCAGCAGCTTATACCCGCGCTCCTCAATGTATTCACTTTTATGGAATAACCGGGGAATCGTACACTGAACACTCACTTATTTTTCCGGCGTATATCACCTTGCGTTCTTCTCTGCCAGACACCGGGCGGCAATTTACTCGTATTTAAGAATCCCGTATGTGCATTAACCGTAAGGAGTGTAATCAGGGGCTCGTTATATCTGCCAGCCCTGGTGTAGGTGTAGATAATACAATGTGTGCAAAAATGTAAAAAAATGAAAAAGCCCCAAAGTGGTAAAACTGCATCTTTGACCTTGAGGTTCCAGTTGTTTGTTTCCATAGTTGCTTTATAGAGAAACTCCGCTGTAATGGTGATTATTGGCGTCAGCGGTGGATGTTATTTCCATTCTTGCAAAAAGTCCCAATTTTTCCAGGAAAGTCCATTACAGTGAACCAGGGGCATTACCAAGATTTCTGCTGTTTTCGGGTATCCCGAGGCTATCCCACAAATTAATGACTATTGAACCAATGGACGTAGAGTGGACTTCTCCAGCATGGAGTGCCAGTTACGCCAATCTTATTTTGTATTTGATTAGAGGTTTGATTGCTCTTTAGTTTAATATGTTCTTGATTGAATGTCTCAGGGGCCTCCATTAGGCCATTGTTCTCCTGGTAAAAGTGTCAAACCCCGCTTGTCCCCATAGACTCTAAGCTAATCAGACCTACAGTAGGATTCATTCTCCTGCACCTGTTGGGGTTGTGCGTCTTTGTTCTTTTCTGCAATGGAACCTTCTGAATACTGTGAGTGACATGTAGAACATGGTGTATTGGGGTGGGGGCCGATCTCAGAAGAGATGGATTAGTAAGCCCCATGTTTAGTTGTAGATTGTTGCTGTGACGTGGAGGGATGAGGATCTGTGGCGTCCCGCCAACGAGTGCATCACAGGAGGGTACTGCATCCCTGACCGAAGGTGCAGTATTCTTCGTCTCAGTGGTGAACAGGTTAATCCCAAGGCTCCATACACCACATGCAACATCTAGAGACAGAGGACCGATTAGATACCCGTTTCCCGGGCAACCGGTCCTGGTGGGAGGAGAGTTAGATGCATAGCAGTGGGGAAAGAGAGGACAGGGTTAGAAAGTGGGAGAGACAAGAACAAGAATAGATGTTGTGACAGGACAGCTAACAGGGAGGGCACTGAGAAGTGGTGACCCAGAAGTGAAGGGGGCCAAGAGAACTAGTAACGGGCGAAGAAACGACCCGAGCCCAGTCCAACCCGGAGTACCGGCTCCGAGGTAGTGCAGATGATCTAGCACTGCGCTACAGAACCGGAGTGATAGAGGGCTTCATAGGAGCACATCACACAAACTTCCATCACCGCCGCTGTATCAGGAGGAGTACCCACCATTGAGGTCCAGGGACCCATCGGCAGTCGCTAGGCCAACAGCTCGGGTGCCCAACAGAAGTTCCTCTGTATCCCAACCTGGTACGTTGTAAGCCGCGAAGAGTAAAAGGGACAGTCAGTTTAAAGAAAGACACTGTGGAGCCTTGGAGGGAAACTGTTCATCACAGGGACCACACGGTCCGTAACCTGAAAGTGGAACCGTTATTCCAGTGTACCGTATGTGAGCTAAGTAAAGACCCATGCAGAGGAGAATCGTGTCCGAGCCTTATTCCCGAACTGGTACTAACCGATTCACCTACAGAATCAACTGAGCTGCCGTATTCCATCACTACAGCTTGTGACCCCGGGGACTCCCGCTCATCCTGTATGGAGCGTATTCATCTAGCTGCAGACCATCCTCCGGAGGTCCAAGCAGCGCCGGTGCCATCACCGGACCCCTACAGGTGGCGTCACGAACCAATAACTTTATACCTTTTGTTATTCTATTTTAACCTCTTCATTGACCACCGGACCTCCACAGCCTCAGGTACGGAACTGTGACCATAAGCAGCGCCTGAGACCTGAGAACCCGGCTTACGGTGAGTCAGATCTGTTGCTGTGGCCAGGTCCTTGTGCCCATGGATGTACTATAGAGATTGGAGCTGGATACAAGTTCTATGGTCCTAGTATCTGTCGTGTGGATTTGAGGAACTATCTTAAGGACTGTTGTTGCCAGCTGGACCTGGATAGATGTGTTTGGCTTGTGGTATCCATTTTTTGACCTTTTAACATGGGACCCTATGGGAACCTGATCCAGTACCTGATCCGGTAAAAATGCCTCCAAACAGACAAGGGGAAAAACTGGATCCGGTAATAGATCCAGTTACTGGATGCAGCTTCCCAAGTGTGACCCTGGCCTAAATCCAAACCTGTCCGATGTAGCCTGACTTATCTTGTGGCCCCTGACAGACGTAACAATAAACAGATCTGTGATGGTATACTGTGGATGGATAAATACTAGTTCTTGGCTTATTGAAGTAATTACACAACTCGAGATTTTCTTCCTCTCACAAACAAACATTTTTCTGTTTCGGAGAAGCTTTTCTTGATGAAGTCTGTGGGCGGAAAAGTGCATCATCCATCGTCTGCAAAACACAGGATTAAACAATCTCTCCACGTGAGGAAACGCTTTGTGCAGTTGATATGTTGGAGACAGAAACATAAAGGAGCTGGAAAGTTCTGAGGAGGAGAATCTGCAGCCGGTGTGCACTGTGGTGTATCTACATATATACTGTGTGCACTGTGGTGTATCTACATATATACTGTGTGCACTGTGGTGTATCTACATATATACTGCTTGCACTGTGGTGTATCTACATATATACTGTGTGCACCGTGGTGTATCTACATATATACGGTGTGCACTGTGGTGTATCTGCATATATACTGTGTGCACTGTGGTGTATCTACATATATACTGTGTGCACTGTGGTGTATCTACATATATACTGTGTGCACCGTGGTGTATCTACATATATACTGTGTGCACTGTGGTGTATCTACATATATACTGTGTGCACTGTGGTGTATCTACATATATACTGTGTGCACTGTGGTGTATCTACATATATACTGTGTGCACTGTGGTGTATCTACATATATACTGTGTGCACCGTGGTGTATCTACATATATACTGTGTGCACTGTGGTGTATCTACATATATACTGTGTGCACTGTGGTGTATCTACATATATACTGTGTGCACTGTGGTGTATCTACATATATACTGTGTGCACTGTGGTGTATCTACATATATACTGTGTGCACTGTGGTGTATCTACATATATACTGTGTGCACTGTGGTGTATCTACATATATACTGTGTGCACTGTGGTGTATCTACATATATACGGTGTGCACTGTGGTGTATCTACATATATACTGTGTGCACTGTGGTGTATCTACATATATACTGTGTGCACTGTGGTGTATTGCATGTATGGATATTCTGTGTGCACTGTGGTGTATCTGTATGTATGGATATACTGTGTGCACTGTGGTGTATCTATATATATACTGTGTGCACTGTGGTGTATCTGCATGTATGGATATTCTGTGTGCACTGTGGTGTATCTGCATGTATGGATATACTGTGTGCACTGTGATGTATCTGCATGTATGGATATACTGTGTACACTGTGGTGTATCTACATGTATAGATATACTGTGTGCACTGTGGTGTATCTGCATGTATGGATATACTGTGTGCACTGTGGTGTATCTGCATGTATGGATATACTGTGTGCACTGTGGTGTATCTGCATGTATGGATATACTGTGTGCACTGTGGTGTATCTGCATGTATGGATATACTGTGTACACTGTGGTGTATCTACATGTATAGATATACTGTGTGCACTGTGATGTATCTGCATGTATGGATATACTGTGTGCACTGTGGTGTATCTGCATGTATGGATATACTGTGTGCACTGTGGTGTATCTGCATGTATGGATATACTGCGTGCACTGTGGTATATCTACATGTATGGATATACTGTGTGCACAGCGGTGTATCTGCATGTATGGATATACTGCGTGCACTGTGGTATATCTACATGTATGGATATACTGTGTGCACTGTGGTGTATCTGCATGTATGGATATACTGTGTGCACAGCGGTGTATCTGCATGTATGGATATACTGTGTGCACAGCGGCGTATCTGCATGTATGGATATACTGTGTGCACTGTGGTGTATCTACATATATGAATAAACTGTGCACAGTGGTGTATCTGCATGTATGGATATACTATGTGCACTGTGGTGTATCTACATATATGAATAAACTGTGCGCACAGTGGGGTATCTGCATGTACAGATATACAGTACTGTGTGCTCCCCAATGTATCTGCATGTATGGATATACTGTGTGCACTGTGATGTATCTGCATGTATGTATATACTGTGTGCACTGTGAAGTATCTGCATGTATGGATATACTGTGTGCATAGCGGTGTATCTGCATGTATGGATATGCAGTACTGTGTGCATCCCAATGTATCTGCATGTATGGATATACTGTGTGCACTGTGATGTATCTGCATGTATGGATATACTGTGTGCACTGTAGTGTATCTGCATGTATGGATATACTGTGTGCACTGTGATGTATCTGCACGTATGGATAAACTGTGTGCACTGTAGTGTATCTGCATGTATGGATATACTGTGTGCACTGTGGTGTATCTGTACGTATGGATATACTAGGTGCACTGCAGTGTATCTGCATGTATGGATATACTGTGTGCACCACGGTGTATCTGCATGTATGGATATACTATGTGCACTGCAGTGTATCTGCATGTATGGATATACTGTGTGCACCACGGTGTATCTGCATGTATGGATATTCTGTGCACACTGCAGTGTATCTGCATGTATGGATATACTGTGTACACTGTGGTGTATCTGCACGTATGGATATACTATGTGCACTGCAGTGTATCTGCATGTATGGATATACTGTGTGCTCTGTGATGTATCTGCACATATGGATATACTGTGTGCACTGCAGTGTATCTGCATGTATGGATATACTGTGTGCACTGTGGTGTATCTGCACATATGGATATACTATGTGCACTGCAGTGTATATGCATGTATGGATATACTGTGTGCACCACGGTGTATCTGCATGTATGGATATTCTGTGCACACTGCAGTGTATCTGCATGTATGGATATATTGTGTGCACTGTGGTGTATCTGCATGTATGGATATTCTGTATGCACTGTGATATATCTGCAAGTATGGATATACTGTGTGCACTGTGGTATATCTGCATGTGTCGATATACTGTGTACACTGCAGTGTATCTGCATGTATGGATATACTGTGTGCACTGTGGTATATCTGCATGTATGGATATACTGTGTGCAAAATGGTGTATCTGCACATATGGATATACTATGTGCACTGCAGTGTATCTGCATGTATGGATATACTGTATGCACTGTGATATATCTGCAAGTATGGATATACTGTGTGCACTGTGGTATATCTGCATGTGTCGATATACTGTGTACACTGCAGTGTATCTGCATGTATGGATATACTGTGTGCACTGTGGTATATCTGCATGTATGGATATACTGTGTGCACTGTGGTGTATCTGCATGTATGAATATACTGTGTGCACCTTGGTGTATCTGCATGTAGGATATACTGTGTGCACTGTGGTGTATCTGCATGTATGGATATACTGTGTGCACTGTGGTGTATCTGCATGTATGGATATACTGTGTGCACCCCAATGTATCTGCATGTATGGATATACTGTGTGCACTGTGGTGTATCTACATGTATGGATATACTGTGTGCACCGTGGTGTATCTGCATGTATGAATATACTGTGTGCACCTTGGTGTATCTGCATGTAGGATATACTGTGTGCACTGTGGTGTATCTGCATGTATGGATATACTGTGTACACTGTGGTGTATGTGTATGTATGGATATACTGTGTGCACGGTGATGTATCTGTATGTATGGATATTCTGTGTACACTGTGGTGTATATGCATGTATGGATATACTGTGTGCACTGTGGTGTATCTGTATATATGGATATTCAGTGTTCACCATGGTGTATCTACATCTATGGATATACTGTGTGCACCATGGTGTATCTGCATGTATGGATATACTGTGTGCACTGTGGTGTATCTGTACATATGGATATTCAATGTGCATCATGGTGTATCTGCATGTATGGATATATTGTGTGCACTGTGGTGTATGTGCATGTATGGATATACTGTGTGCACTGTGGTGTATCTGCATGTATGGATATACTGTGTGCACCCCAATGTATCTGCATGTATGGATATACTGTGTGCACCCCAATGTATCTGCATGTATGGATATGCTGTGTGCACTGTGGTGTATCTGCATGTATGGATATGCTCTACACGCTGATGTAATATCATTTTCCAGACATTGTCTTCGATGATTGTCAGCCGCCTTCGGCTCCTACTTAGATGAATGCAGTGCAGATATACCAGTGTATTACAGAGGTGCCGTTAGTATGTAAACGCCGCTGTGTTCTGTTTTCATTATCGGTAGTTTTCTGCACAACATTGGGGCTGATGCATTGATTTATTAGATCGCTGCCGGTGCTGAGAGGCTCCAGGAACCTTGTAGAGAAGAAGAAATTGCATCACTGTCACTTACCGACTTCACTAGTTTAGGATGAATAAAATGTAATTTAATGTCCATAACACAGGGCTTCTGTACCACATGTATGTAGCTATAGGGGCAGCCAATACCAAAGGAGGCGGCTGCTCTACCCCATAGGACAATGACTGTCTGAAAGAGGATTCAAGGACGGAGGGAATGACAGAGTTTGTATATTTAGGTCCATGAGCTGCTACAAGCTGCATGTAGATTGTTTCCAGAGTTGGGTGAGGATAAAGGAACATCTTTTGAGGACAATCCTTCAGGTTTTAAAGGGTGTCAATATTTCTCTGCATCATAATCTGCTGTTAACCATGGACATAGATCGGTCCTTCCAATAATGAGGACAAAGATCAAGATGAATAGATCAATTTACCATTAAGGTCTAATCAACAATGAGGATTAAGCTCTTTTGCCAAGGACGATTGAAGGATGACTAAGGTCTTGTGATGAAGGACGACTAAGGACCTGTGATGAAGGATGACTAAGGACCTGTGATGAAGGATGACTAAGGTCTTGTGATGAAGGACGACTAAGGACCTGTGATGAAGGATGACTAAGGACCTGTGATGAAAGGTCTTATTAATAAGGGCTAAGGACTGACCAACAATGAGGATTAAGGACTTGTGATGAAGATCAGCTAAGGTCTTGTGATGAAGGATGACTAAGGTTCTGCGATGAAGGATAAAGAGGTTCTTGTGATAAAGGGTGACTAAGGTCGTTTTAATGTGTTCTGACTAATGTCTACTCAACAATGAGGATTAAGGTCCATTGTCAAGGATAAACTAAGGTCCTGTGATGAAGGATAACTAAGGTCCTGTGATGAAGGATGACTAAGGTCTTGTGATGAAGGATGACTAAGGTCTTGTGATGAAGGACGACTAAGGACCTGTGATGAAGGATGACTAAGGACCTGTGATGAAGGATGACTAAGGTCTTGTGATGAAGGACGACTAAGGACCTGTGATGAAGGATGACTAAGGACCTGTGATGAAAGGTCTTATTAATAAGGGCTAAGGACTGACCAACAATGAGGATTAAGGACTTGTGATGAAGATCAGCTAAGGTCTTGTGATGAAGGATGACTAAGGTTCTGCGATGAAGGATAAAGAGGTTCTTGTGATAAAGGGTGACTAAGGTCGTTTTAATGTGTTCTGACTAATGTCTACTCAACAATGAGGATTAAGGTCCATTGTCAAGGATAACTAAGGTCCTGTGATGAAGGATAACTAAGGTCCTGTGATGAAGGATGACTAAGGTCTTGTGATGAAGGATGACTAAGGTCTTGTGATGAAGGACGACTAAGGACCTGTGATGAAGGATGACTAAGGACCTGTGATGAAGGATGACTAAGGTCTTGTGATGAAGGACGACTAAGGACCTGTGATGAAGGATGACTAAGGACCTGTGATGAAAGGTCTTATTAATAAGGGCTAAGGACTGACCAACAATGAGGATTAAGGACTTGTGATGAAGATCAGCTAAGGTCTTGTGATGAAGGATGACTAAGGTTCTGCGATGAAGGATAAAGAGGTTCTTGTGATAAAGGGTGACTAAGGTCGTTTTAATGTGTTCTGACTAATGTCTACTCAACAATGAGGATTAAGGTCCATTGTCAAGGATAACTAAGGTCCTGTGATGAAGGATAACTAAGGTCCTGTGATGAAGGATGACTAAGGTCTTGTGATGAAGGATGACTAAGGTCTTGTGATGAAGGATGACTAAGGTCTTGTGATGAAGGATGACTAAGGTCTTGTGATGAAGGATGACTAAGGTCCTGTGATGACTAAGGTCTTGTGATGAAGGATGACTAAGGTCTTGTGATGAAACATGACTAAGGTCTTGTGATGAAGGATGACTAAGGTCCTGTGATGACTAAGGTCTTGTGATGAAGGATGACCAAGTTCTGCTTATAAAGAATAACTAAGGTCTTGTGATTAAGGATGACTAAGGTCTTCTGAAGAATTATAACTACAGTCTTTTTATGAAGGATAACTAAGGTCCTGTGATGACTAAGGTCTTGTGATGAAGGAAGACTAAGGTCTTGTGATGAAGGATGACTAAGGACCTGTGATGAAGGATGACTAAGGTCTTGTGATGAAGGAAGACTAAGGTCTTGTGATGAAGGATGACTAAGGACCTGTGATGACTAAGGTCTTGTGATGAAGGATGAATAAGGTCTTGTGATGAAGGATGACTAAGGTCTTGTGATGAAGGATGAATAAGGTCTTGTGATGAAGGATGACTAAGGTCTTGTGATGAAGGATGAATAAGGTCTTGTGATGAAGGATGAATAAGGTCTTGTGATGAAGGATGACTAAGGACCTGTGATGACTAAGGTCTTGTGATGAAGGATGACTAAGGTCTTGTGATGAAACATGACTAAGGTCTTGTGATGAAGGATGACTAAGGTCCTGTGATGACTAAGGTCTTGTGATGAAGGATGACCAAGTTCTGCTTATAAAGAATAACTAAGGTCTTGTGATTAAGGATGACTAAGGTCTTCTGAAGAATTATAACTACAGTCTTTTTATGAAGGATAACTAAGGTCCTGTGATGACTAAGGTCTTGTGATGAAGGAAGACTAAGGTCTTGTGATGAAGGATGACTAAGGACCTGTGATGAAGGATGACTAAGGTCTTGTGATGAAGGAAGACTAAGGTCTTGTGATGAAGGATGACTAAGGACCTGTGATGACTAAGGTCTTGTGATGAAGGATGAATAAGGTCTTGTGATGAAGGATGACTAAGGTCTTGTGATGAAGGATGAATAAGGTCTTGTGATGAAGGATGACTAAGGTCTTGTGATGAAGGATGAATAAGGTCTTGTGATGAAGGATGAATAAGGTCTTGTGATGAAGGATGACTAAGGACCTGTGATGACTAAGGTCTTGTGATGAAGGATGAATAAGGTCTTGTGATGAAGGATGAATAAGGTCTTGTGATGAAGGATGACTAAGGACCTGTGATGAACGATAACTAAGGTCTTATGATGAAAGAAGACTAAGGTCTAACTAACAATGAGGACTAAGGTCTGATCAACAATGAGGATTAAAGTACTTTGCTAGGGAGGATTTAGATCCTGTGATGAAGGATGAGTAAAGTCCGATTGACAAGCGGGACAATAAAGGCTACATTCCTTTCAAGAATGAGGATTGAGGTCTTATTGTCACAGAGGATAAAGGTCCTATCCAGTACTAGAAGGACCAAGGTCCTATTCCATAAATGCAGTAAGGACTGAGAAAGACTAATTTATGAATTCACCAATTACCATCATAATAAATGACGGACGCCATTGCCAACTTCACTGAGTTTTCTATTCAGCAGGATCTCATCTGCTCAGTTTGTGCTGATCAAAATATTTGCGGATCGGTGGTCAATTAGTGCTGCCGCTGTGGACCTGTAAACGTTCCCTTAGTTGATGTACTGGAGGGTTTTACAGCAATTGCTGCAGCCTCTTCTGCTCTATTTACAAGTCCTATCTACAACCCCTAGCAAAAATTCAGGAATCCCCGGGCTCGGAGGATGTCCATTCAGTTGTTTAATGTTGTAGAATAAAAGCAGATCACAGACATGGCCACAAAACTAAAGACATTTCACATGGCAACTTTATGGCTTTAAGAAACACCAAAAGAAATCAAGATAAACAATGTGGTAGTTAGTAAGGGACTTTTTTTTCAGACCAAGTAGAGGGAAAAAAATGATGGAATCACTCAATTCTGAGGAAAAAATGATGGAATCACTCAATTCTGAGGAAAAAAGTATAGAATCACCCTGTAAATTTTCATTCAGAAAACTAACACCTGCATCAAATAAGATCGGCTCGTTGGTCTGCATCTAAAAAGGAGTGATCACACCTTGGAGATCTGCTGCTACAAGTGGACTGACATGAATCATGGATCCAACACCAGAGATGTCAATTGAAACAAAGGAGAGGATTATCAAACTCTTAAAAGAGGGTAAATCATCACACAATGTTGCAAAAGATGTTGGTTGTTCACAGTCAGCTGTGTCTAAAATCTGGACCAAATACAAACAACATGGGAAGGCTGTTAAAGGGAAACATACTGGTAGACCAAGGAAGACTTCAAAGCATCAAGACCTGAAGCGTAAACCAATATGTCTCCAAAACAGGAAATGCACAAGACAAATGAGGAACGAATGGGAGGAAACTGGAGTCAATGTCTGTGACCGAACTGTAAGAAACCGCCTAAAGGAAATGGGATTTACATGCAGAAAAGCTAAACAAAAGCCATCATTAACACCTAAACAGAGAAAAACAAGGTTACAATGAGCTAAGGAAGAGCAATCGTGGACTGTGGATGACTGGATGAAAGTCATATTCAGTGATGAATCGTGAATCTGCATTGGGCAAGGTGATGAGGCTGGAACTTTTGTTTGGTGCCGTTCCAATAAGATTTATAAAGGTGATTGCCTGAAGAGAACATGCCAATTTCCACAGTCATTGATGATATGGGGCTGACTGTCAGGTAAAGGCACTGGGGAGATGGCTGTCATTACATCTTCAATAAATGCCAAGTTTACATTGATATTTTGGACACTTTTCTTATCCCATCAATTTTGGGGATGATGAAATCATTAAACAAGATGATAATGCATCCTGCCATATTGCAAAAACTGTGAAAACATTCCTTGAAAGAAGACTCATAAGGTTAATGTCATGGCCTGCAAATAGTCCGGATCTCAATCCAATTGAAAATCTTTGGTGGAAGTAGGAGAAAATGGTCCGTGACGAGGCTCCAACCTGCAAAGCTGATCTGGCAATAGCAATCAGAGAAAGTTGGAGCCAGATTGGTGAAGAGTACTGTTTGTCACTCATTAAGTCAATGCCTCAGAAACTGCAAGCTGTTATAAAAGCCAGAGGTGGTGCAACAAAATACTAGTGATGTATTGGAGTGTTCTTTTATGTGTTTGTGGCACCTCTCTGCTACAGCATTCTCTCAGCAACCTGCTCCGATAGAAGGTCAAGGTGGACCGAAACGTGTCAAGTTTGATTTAGTTAAAATCTTGCAGGGGACACCTGGTCATGGCTGGTTTGTAGTGAAATTATGTTCTTTCCACTTTGGGATTTTGGCCCTAACAGAGCTTAATGGGACTTACAGTAGTTTAGAAATTCTTCTGTAACCAATGCCATCAGTATGATTTGCAACGATAAGGTTGTGAAGGTCTTGAGACTGTTCACTGGTTTTGCCCATCATCAGATATTTCTTGTGTAGCATCTTGAGTTGGCTCACTGGTTTTACCCATCATGAGATGTTTCCTGTGTAGCATTTTGAGACGGCTCACTGGTTTTACCCATCATGAGATGTTTCTTGTGTGGCTCTTTGGTAATGAGACTACTTTTTATCAGCTATTAGTTGAACCAGCTGATATTTTATCACTAAGTGGCAGGATTTCCCTGTGACATTTCTCATTATTACACATCATTTATGTGCATCTATGGTGATTTCTTTGCCTATGTAGATTGAATGAGTTGTAACCGAAATTTGGTAATTTATGTGAATTGCACCTCTAGAAATAAATTTACTTAGAAAATTGAAGACATGTTCAACACTTATTCAACCCAGTGTGAATACAGAAATATATACACAGAGCACATAAATACAGCTACATGTATACACAGAACACTTGTGTGGCACCCCAGAGTCCGGTTGCCACAATGGCATTGCCTCCCTCATAGGATGATGTCATACTTGGAAGCAAGAAGGGGTATCCCCACCAGGTAAGCCCACAGCATGCAACACCTTTCCTGACTCTAGACCAGTAGAGGGAGCTCTAACTCGAGTTAAGGGAAGCTCCCCTATAAATTCTGGCCTGGGGATGGGGTTAGTCAGTTCAGTTCCTAGGAGGACTGTGAAGACATCCTGCTGACTGGAGCAGTGCCAGGTTCGTCCAAGGACAGAGACTAGCAAGCATGAGGGACCCCGAGGACAGGGTCTGAGGAAGGAGAGAAGCAGTCCTGGGGAGTGGAGCCGGCTGAATGGCTCACCCCAGAGCAGAGTGCCAGAAACGGACACCGGAGTCCGAGGTTGTGAGGGTACCACTGACCCGGCAGCCAAAACTGGAGGATGGGAGACTCCACGTCTGCCAGCTACATCACAGCACCTGGAGGCACAGCAGCATTTGAGAGCTCAGGGACAGTTGTCAGAGGAGTGGTGCCTGGGAAGGGCTCAAGCTGCCTGCCATACAGGCGAGAGACTTGCCAGCAGGTAGAGAGGGTCGCAGCTTAGCTACAGGCAGCCAGGACCAGCAAAGAGGAGCGCAGCAGGGAGGCCTAAGAACTCACTGGATGAGAGGATCCCCGACTTGCTTCCAGGTCACCTGGATTCCTAACATCTCCTGTGGACAGTGTCTTGGTCTGAACCTGAACGAAGACTACGTACTGTGTGTCTGTCGGTTATTTTGCACCCTTAGTCCTGTACCCCAACGGCCTACCACTGCTATAGACATTACCGGTCGCTCTGGGGAACCGCTCCACCTACGGGGAGCGATATCACCTTAGCTGCAATTCCATCATCCTCAGAGGTCCCGTACCGCAGCATTGGCCACCAATAGCCAAAGATCATGGGTAGTTCGGATCCCCCAACTTTTGTCTGATGCCCAGGGTCTCAAGCCCTGTGACTCCCCAGAAGTATTAAATTCTGGTTCCGAGTACCTCATGGTCCTGGGGTGCATCACCTACATATCTACACACATACAGACAGACATATATATACTATATAATACTTAAAAGTTTACCTGCTCTCCTTTAGTTCATCTAGACTACTGAATGGTACAGGACCTGTTGTGACATCACAGGGTAACATGACTGTGATGTCAGCAAAGGTCCTGAAACACCTTCAACATTGTAAACTAAACTGGTAATGTAGAACTGCTGTTCTCTACATAAATTCTGGGGGCCCTAAGGGACTAAGGGCCCTGGGTCAATTGTCCAGTTTGCCCCACACCAACACTGGCCCAACATAGCAGAACCTAGTGTGTGTTCAATCACTCAGCTTACCAACAAAATCATGTATCGAGCCCATCACGTACCATCTGCATGTAGGCAGTATGCAAGTAATCAGAGCAGAAGAGTCTGCAGCGCTCAACAAACACCACAACCCTGGTGATGCCGAGTCTGACCCCAAAAGATTAGATAATAATGACATTCTAGGAATAGACCAATATCGTGAATCCATAACAATCTTTACTTTAGGGACACTGCTCCAAGTTAAAGGGAGTCTGTCGGTAGTCTCAGCCCTCCTAAGCCATCTATAGGGGCATGTAGGTCATAGGAAGCTGAATAAAATGATTTATTGAGATCTGCGATCCAGTGTCTTATTGTAAATGAGTAATTAAGATCTATGGGCCGAATGTAGACTTCCCTAAAACTCTACTTCCAGAGATCAAATAAACAAGGGTGTTATCTGTGTGAGACATGTAACGACTGACAGTCTACTATAGTGATCTTCATGTATCACACTGGTAACACTCCCTGTCATTTACAATAAGCTCTGGAGACTTATTCCCAGGGAGTTGTACACTGACAAGCAAAAGTGTAACAATGGCTTAAGCTTCTGACTTTCCGGCTCCATGTCTCTCCATCCTCTACAGCTCTGAGCGTGAGACTACCTTCATTTTATAGAAAATCATCTTGGCTATCTCATACATAAATGTGACTTGCAGCTATTTAGCATATGATTAGCTATACAGATTATTGTCAGGTCACTACATTGTTACTGTTTTGCTCCCAAAAAAATCTAAATGTAAATTTTTTATTGTTTTGTAAATCCACCTTTGGCTTTCAGCACTGGCTGAATCCCTCTGATCATCTCTCCCCGGTCTCTTCTGCACGCCCCCAATGTTGGTCACACCGGTCGCCTTTCTTGGGGATGTCACAGTTTTGGTTTCTACCCACAAGTGTTGGATTATGTTCTGGTCTGGAGATGATGAGATGACATTCTGAATCTGATATTTTGCTGGTCATCACCTCCGGCTTTTGACAGACGTCATCTCATATTCTTCCACCTGTCATGGCCTCACATGTTGCGGTTTGGCAATTTTATTGGTCAAGAAAAGAGAAGTGACGGTTATCAATGAACCAGATGATGCTGATTCTCTATTCTTGGGAAATCTTCTTCTTGGCGGCTCCTTGATTTGCACCAGTCACCTTTCACTTAGGAATCAACCTAATAACACACTGATCTATTAGTGAATGTGAGGTTGTGATTGGTAGTATAAGGAAGAAAGGAGCAAAACAGTAACAATGCAGTGACCTGACAGGAATCTGCATAACTAATCATATGCTAAATAGCTGCAAGTCATATTTATGAATGAGATAGAGAAGATGATTGTCTATAAAATGAAGGTAGTCTCACGCTCAGAGCTGTAGAGAATGGTGAGATATGGAGGCTCATATATGCTCATGACTGTATATCTGGCCTATAGATTTTAATAGCTCATTTACATATTAAGAAAATTGTGGATTTTTCTGGAATTAGACACGAGAGGTGGTGAGTTTTCCTTCAATGGAAGTCTTCACATTGAGGCTGGACAGACATCTGTCTGGGATGATTTAGCGAATCCTGCTTTGATGACCTGGGACATCCCTTCACACAATGACCCAGGAGGTCCCTTCACACGATGACCCAGGAGGTCCCTTCACACGATGACCCAGGAGGTCCCTTCACACGATGACCCAGGAGGTCCCTTCACACGATGATCCAGGAGGTCCCTTCACACAATGACCCAGGAGGTCCCTTCACACAATGACCCAGGAGGTCCCTTCACACGATGACCCAGGAGGTCCCTTCACACGATGACCCAGGAGGTCCCTTCACATGATGATCCAGGAGGTCCCTTCACACGATGACCCAGGAGATCCCTTCACACAATAACCCAGGAGGTCCCTTCACACGATGATCCAGGAGGTCCCTTCACACAATGACCCAGGAGGTCCCTTCACATGATGACCCAGGAGGTCCCTTCACACGATGACCCAGGAGATCCCTTCACACAATGACCCAGGAGGTCCCTTCACATGATGACCCAGGAGGTCCCTTCAGATGATGACCCAGGAGGTCCCTTCACACAATGACCCAGGAGGTCCCTTCACATGATGACCCAGGAGGTCCCTTCACACAGTGATCCAGGAGGTCCCTTCACACAGTGATCCAGGAGGTCCCTTCACATGATGACCCAGGAGGTCCCTTCACATGATGACCCAGGAGGTCCCTTCACACAATGACCCGGAGGTCCCTTCACACAATGACCCAGGAGGTCCCTTCACATGATGACCCAGGAGGTCCCTTCACACAGTGATCCAGGAGGTCCCTTCACACAGTGATCCAGGAGGTCCCTTCACATGATGACCCAGGAGGTCCCTTCACACAATGACCCAGGAGGTCCCTTCACATGATGACCCAGGAGGTCTCTTCACACGATGACCCAGGAGGTCCCTTCACACGATGACCCAGGAGGTCCCTTCACACAATGACCCAGGAGGTCCCTTCACATGATGACCCAGGAGGTCCCTTCACACGATGATCCAGGAGGTCCTTTCAGACGATGATCCAAGAGGTCACTTCTATCTCTACCATTCTACGACATCAGATCATGAATATCTTGGTATCATCTTATTCTTCTTCCTATGACCTTCCATTGTCCTTTAGATAACTTGGGAGGGTTCATCCACCTGATAAGTCCCTTTCATGAACCATATCAGTACCTAGGGGGTGATGGACGGATCCACTCCTCTTCTTCTTCGGAGTACTCCTCTCTATGTCTATAACTGTAATTCGCAAGAAGGAACATCAGCATCCCTCTACCATTGTGGCATCTCTCGGGCATCCTGACAATTAGCTATAAAGAAAGTTAATGGGGTCGTTACTGTCTTCTGTGGCCTCCCGGGAACAAAGAAGTAGGATTCGCTCATCGCGTCACCTGGAACATGAGCAAGATCTCATTTGGTTTCTATCAGGATAGAGTAGAATAATCCCGCTGCGCCTGAGCGATGACTGTGATTGTGGGTTTTATTTTCGATGATGGGATAATTCCTTCATCACGAGAACTCAGAAAAAGAAGGAGAATGAATGCAAGAGATAGGGAGAGGAAATATCTGCTGCAGCTGGAGTCAGAATGAGCGATAGGAAAAAGGCAGCTATAGGGACAATCTACAGAATGGTCACTAATCCTGCCCCTGTACTATGTACCCCTGTACCCAATTACTCGTGGACTTATAATGGCAATAGTTTTTGATACATGTCAACTGATAGTCCCCCCTAGGAAGACGTCTGCCGAGGCTCGGATCAGAAAGTCTTGAACTCGTGTTTAAATAAATCTTTCTTCTAGCACTTCTAGAACTCTTTACTTGCTGTCTGTTTCTTGTGACTTCTAATCTAAGGTGTAACTTGTAGTGACCACTCCCCTCCGCTATAAGTTGTCACAAGTCTTACTATCTGACCTTGGATATTAAATCCCTTTCTATGCTGACCACTTTGGAAGGAGTCTATCTCTCGAAGAAGCTGAGGCGTCATGACAATTTCAGCTCTGGAGTTTTGCTGCATTTGTGAAGTGTTGGCATGTTTTTCCTTATAGGTCTATTTTCGCTCTGTCTATCACCCTTCCCCATTGCAGTGGTGAAACAAGTGTTCTCATTAGCCTGCACACTAACAGGGATAGTATAGGGTCAGCAGAGTTCTAGGCATGTGATGGCGACAGGTGGAAGGACCTGTATAGGGACATTAGGGAGTGCATGGTCCAGTCATAGGTGATGTCAGGTGGTGACCTTTCTCTCCTCTCCCTATTATCAGGGCCTTCTTTCTATTCCATTCCTGCACGTTGGGCATTCGTACACCACGGTGTTGACATCAAGGTCCTTATAAAACTAAACTGTGCACTCTTATGATTGTGACTTAGTCTGTGACACTGATTCAGTATTTTGTATGGAGGTCTGAGTTTGGGTATTGCTAATTTAATGTAAATAACCTCACCACCTCTGCCTACCTCATTCAGAGAAGAATTATGTAGTTGGATTGAAATGCCAACCAATAAGAGAATAGCCTTATCTCACGAATCCTGGAAGAACACAATATACTCTGAGGTGTGGGCTTGGGATATAAAAAGGACTGCTTCAGTCACCAGTGTGAT
Organism: Allobates femoralis; assembly: GCA_033576535.1. Taxonomy (NCBI): domain Eukaryota; kingdom Metazoa; phylum Chordata; class Amphibia; order Anura; family Aromobatidae; genus Allobates; species Allobates femoralis. Next base: position 623,474,953 of record JARQOC010000001.1, on the reverse strand, counting down.
TAGCTATGTGGCCTCAATTTAGAGACTTTGGTTCTGACTAGAGGATCACATCGCATCTTCATGACTCCGGCCTAGGAATTTTGGTACCGGCCTCCAGGATCACATCGTGTCTTCATGCTCTGCATGACCTCTGTCAAGGAGCTTCGGTTCTGACTAGAGGAGCTCCAAAACTGGATTATATTCTGCAGGAGTTCAGCCTAGGATTTTAGGATTTGGCTGAAAGATCAGGAACTACTTAAGGAACTAATTTTGGGATAATTTGGTTACTTAGCTAAATATTTTGCTGTGCTCCATCAGCTCCCTAAGCTTGCTGCTATTCCTTTCTCAGTGGGTGCCCACTAAAAACAGGGTGCTGCTGGATTGGGGTTATTGGCACTAGAAGCTCCGAATGCATGAAGATTCTAATCCCTGGTGAGCCAGAGGAAGGGTGAGACTCTGTTGCCTGTTACATAGTGTGTTTTGCTTGGTTATGTGTTATATGCCTTTGACTATGGGGGATCCAATCGAGCCTTATCATTATGTGGTTCCCTCACCCTGTGTTGTCTAAATAGTGTTCTGCCCATAGTTAAGGAGTTCGGGTGTTCAGTTGGGATGAGCCCTGGTCCAGGCAGTCTTTCTAAAGGCCGCCAGGCCAGAGGATGAGAGCACCCACTGACCCATGTGTTTGCAGAGAGGAGAGCACCCTAGACACCCTGTGTCTCCACAGAGGAGAGCACCCACTGACCCCCGTGTCTCCACAGAGGAGAGCACCCACTGACCCCCGTGTCTCCACAGAGGAGAGCACCCACTGACCCCCGTGTCTCCACAGAGGAGAGCACCCACTGACCCCCGTGTCTCCACAGAGGAGAGAACCCACTGACCCCTGTGTCTGCACAGAGGAGAGCACCCACTGACCCCCGTGTCTCCACAGAGGAGAGCACCCACTGACCCCCGTGTCTCCACAGAGGAGAGCACCCACTGACCCCCGTGTCTCCACAGAGGAGAGCACCCACTGACCCCCGTGTCTCCACAGAGAAGAGCACCCACTGACCTCCGTGTCTCCACAGTGGAGAGCACCCACTGACCCCCGTGTCTCCACAGAGGAGAGCAATCACTGACCCCTGTGTCTCCACAGAGGAGAGCACCCACTGACCCCCGTGTCTCCACAGAGGAGAGCACCCACTGACCCCTGTGTCTCCACAGAGGAGAGCACCCACTGACCCCTGTGTCTCCACAGAGGAGAGCACCCACTGACCCCCGTGTCTCCACAGAGGAGAGCACCCACTGACCCCCGTGTCTCCACAGAGGAGAACACCCACTGACCCCGGTGTCTCCACAGAGGAGAGCACCCACTGACCCCCGTGTCTCCACAGAGGAGAGCACTCACTGACCCCGTGTCTTCACAGAGGAGAGCACCCACTGACCCCGTGTCTCCACAGAGGAGATCGCCCACTGCCCCCCGTGTCTCCACAGAGGAGAGCACCCACTGACCCCGTGTCTCCAGCTCTGTTATGTACCATCACGTCTTCTCTATTTCTGTTGTGTAAGTTCTCCTATGGTATGTACTTTCACACATTTTCCAGCTCTGAAATGGTATATCACTTCTTATTTTCACAGGGTGCTTATAATGGACAAAGGGTTAAGGTAGCAGGATAGCAATGATGGGCAAAGGCAATCAGGCGAACTAGTCTGACCCTTAGACAGGGGAGTCTCTAGCTGACCCTGTTCCTAAAATTACCTCTGAAGGTGAGGATGTCTGGGCCACCACCCCTGCCCTGCTCTTGACCAGCCCTTGGCTCATACCCCTCACCTTCACCCAGGGACCGGCATAAGCATAACAATTCCCACACACTATAGCAATCTCCAGGAAAGTTACAGAACATCTTCAGGAGGAACTGCAACAGCATCCACTCAGCTCTTGGACAATTGGTAATCTGCTGTAAAATTCCTGCCTAAACCTACACGGGGTCAAAACGGGACATATAAAACCGTCATCAGTGCTACAATCTCAGCTGTGCCACCTTTTCCTATATCCCTTTCTTCTTCCTATACTGTTGCGGTAAGTATTTGGGGTGTACCAGCCCCAGGTATTATCATCTTCATACCTCTACGTTATTACAGCTTTCCCGTATATCCTCTGGTTGGCACATCCATAAATAATAGCACGGTGCCACCTCAGCAGATATGGCATTAATGTGATTTAGGGTTTGTTATGAAAGTGTTGATGAATGACAACCTCGGCGATGTCTCCCTGATTGCGCTGCAGTTATAGGATTATTGTTGGAACACCTGGCCGGTGCAGGCGTTGCATTATTTATTTGAAGGGTGTAATATTTTACAGATAAACAATCCAATGAGAACCCGAAACATCTGCCGCCTAATTGCGACTCCATACGGCCATTATACCGTAAATCCCTATCATAAATATTGAAGTCATTTACCTCCGTGAGTCATTGTAGAATTTCTATAATAACTAGGTGGAAGAAAAGGCAAATGTAATATGAAAAGCTGGCCATAGACTAAAAGCTGGTAATAATTTCGGACTTTTCCCAGCAAGGATCACTAGTTACGTTAATACTATTGTTCACAAATTGAAGGGGGAAGGGGATGTAGCAGAGTGTCTCTTTCCATAAACCACAATGCAATCAGATCTACCTTACCATACAATGTCCTGCATCTGGTGAGGGGTTGGTTCTTTTTTTTCCCCAATACACATCCTGCAGACAGGGCAGGAGACTAGGCTTCTAGAACAATAAAACACATGTTAAAGTTAGTCAGTTGGTGCTGTGATTTGGAAGTGAGAGGATCTGTTGCTAGGCCTTGTCCTGACACCCATGCGTGGACTATTGAAACTGGAGTTGGATACATATGCTATGGTCATGATATCTACCTTCTGGATTTTAGGAATAATCCTAAAGACTATGTGACGAAATGGACCCTTTAATATATAATGTAGGAGGATTTCTTATTCATCCAGACATATCATATTGTATATAGGTTTGTAAACTTGTAATGGTCAAAGAGAATTTCTTACAGTATTGTCATAGATTTCTGTGGTTAAAGTTTAGCTTGGTAATGTAATTATCTAACCTGTTTGTCATTGAAGGCCAGAGAACTTAATTATGCTAATCGTCCATTGTCTATTACCCTGTGAATGTGGATTGAGGCTCCAGCCACTATTGTGTTATTGTCATGGTTTGCAGACTGATTGTCTCAGACTAACATTCCATTGTAAGGTGCTATATCAATCAGCATTTGGATTGCAATAGTACCTAAAATATGTTAAACGAGGATTGGAGTTCAGCGAATGAAAAGACTGTGTTATTGCACCAATCATGACGTCCCCAATATCCTACAATGAGGGCTGAGGGTATATAAGGAGGACTGTTCACTTTGACCAGCAGTTTTTTAGAAGATTGGAGATTGAATATTGGATACAGGCAGCTAATCTAGGGTCTTCGGATCCGATTAGCTAGCCATAACCCCAGGCCTAGGCATTTCGGTGCCGACCAAGGGGATCAGAACACGGACTAAGGAGCCACAAGGACTTCAGCATCGCATTCGGCTGTGATAGACTGCTTAAGGACACGGAAGCAACCCAGGTTGGGACGATACAGTCACCTGGCTACAGACTTTGCCGTGCTGCATTCTAATTCCTGGTGAGCCAGCGGAAGGGTGAGACTCTGTTGCCTGTTACACTATGTGTTATGTTCGGTTATGCGTTATATGCTGTTAACTGTTTGGGGATCCAATAAAGCTCGGGCGTTCAGTTGGGGATGAGCCCTGGTCCACGCTGTCTTTGTAAAGGCGGCTGGGCCTGCGGACGAGAACGCCCCCTGACCCCCGGGTCTCCACAATTGGTGGCAGTGGTGGGATACTACTCAGCCTGGTTTATCCAGGGGAGCTGCAGGGGACTGGTGTTCGTGGACACCGTCCAGGGGCTCAACAACCAGGGATGCATATAAGCATACCCAGCAGGCCATAGGTGAGGCATTCAGGTTTCGGACGTTGCCATGTCCAACCCCACCAGCTCAGCCATGGGACAAGGTCCGGAGAGGAGATACGGCAGCAGCAGTAAATGGATGCTACAGGATCTGTGCCAGAGGAGAAATATTGAATACAGGAACGCTGACACTCGGTCGGCTTTGATTCAGAAATTGGTCCATTGGGACACCCAGAATGATGGTGAGGATGATGAGGACCCCGCCGACGTGGTACCAGAGGATGTAAGTTGTGCACCACATCATGGATCCAGTGAATATCGTGAAATCACCAGGTCCACAGCAGTCCAAATCAAGGAGGGCTTGGCTGCATTGGGGCCCAAAGCCTCAAGAGAAGAGAGGGCTTGGGTTCTGGGAAATATTTTAGGAATTCCAGCTCACCAACTGCTACCACCAGCCGCTCGAGTAGGATTATTCCGCTACCCATTAGAAGCCCCACCAGGACAAAGGTATGCAGACAGGATACATGACTTGCCCAAACCACGGCACTGTTATAACTGTGGACGTCTTGGACATATGGACAAAGATTGTCGCCAACACCGGGGCCCCATGCCTGGAGCTCATCGGCCAGCACAGCCAGTCCAGGTCAGTGACGTCCAAGCCCCGGGACAACAAGAAATTGATTCTGTCTACACCCTGGTAAGCCCAGCTATTGTTTCTCCAGACCCTGTACCCTGTTCCCAATTAACCATTTCCCTGGTTGAGGGTCAGTGCTCAGACATCCCTTCGGAAGGTGTGCAGCTAGCCGAGGCGAACGACCAGGGAGAGGACAAGTTGGAGCTTACAGACAGTGACCCTACACCTGTTATTTTGGAGCCTGAGCAGGGAGAGGACAAGTTGGAGTTTACGGACAACGTCCCTATCCCTGTTGCTTTGGGAACTGACCAGGAAGAGGTCGATGTGGAGCTTATAGACTGTGACCCTACACCTGCTATTGTGGAAACTTACCTGGAAGAAGTCAATGTGGATCTTAAAGACAGCATCCCCACCCCTGTTAGTTTGGAGCCTGAGCAGGGAGAGGACAATTTGGAGTTTATGGACAATGTCCCTATCCCTGTTGCTTTGGAGACTGGCCAGGAAGAGCTTGATGTGGGATTTGTGAGCAGCTTCCCCACACCTGTTGTTTCAGGGGCTAACCAGGAGGAGGTTAAAGTGGGGCTCATGAATGGCCCCCCGCATCTATTGTTTTGCAAGCTGACCCAGGACAAGGACTATCCAGCCAGTTTGTCACAGCCATCACCAACATCCAGGAAGCCAAGCAGCACCCTGATGTGGATCTTGCTACCACACCTTCAGATGATAATCCATATTCCCAGCCCCCATCATTCTCCTCGGAGCCATCAACAGTGAGTACACCTAGCCAGACTGTGGTCATTGACTGGGGGGGAATTGATAACCAGAAATTCATGGGAGCCCAACTCCTGAATCCCATTTTACTGTTTATCCACAATATGTCTGCCCATCCTGGGGGAGGTAATCTGGGGGAGGTGTATAGATGGAAGCCTCGATTGCTGTTTTCTCCATTAAAAAAGACAATGCCGCCAAGAGGAGAAGGATAACCAGAGACTGATCACATCTGACTGCTCTGTCTGGCTAAATAAGAAGGGGGAGGTATGTGACGAAATGGACCCTTTAATATATAATGTAGGAGGATTTCTTATTCATCCAGACATATCATATTGTATATAGGTTTGTAAACTTGTAATGGTCAAAGAGAATTTCTTACAGTATTGTCATAGATTTCTGTGGTTAAAGTTTAGCTTGGTAATGTAATTATCTAACCTGTTTGTCATTGAAGGCCAGAGAACTTAATTATGCTAATCGTCCATTGTCTATTACCCTGTGAATGTGGATTGAGGTCCAGCCACTATTGTGTTAATGTCATGGTTTGCAGACTGATTGTCTCAGACTAACATTCCATTGTAAGGTGCTATATCAATCAGCATTTGGATTGCAATAGTACCTAAAATATGTTAAACGAGGATTGGAGTTCAGCGAATGAAAAGACTGTGTTATTGCACCAATCATGACGTCCCCAATATCCTACAATGAGGGCTGAGGGTATATAAGGAGGACTGTTCACTTTGACCAGCAGTTTTAGGAGATTGGAGTTAGATTCTGTCTAGTGGCCTCAGTCTAGGGATTTTCGGTCCCGGCTAGAGGTCACTGGATTGGATACAGGCAGCTAATCGAGGGTCTTCGGATCCGATTAGCTAGCCATAACCCCAGGCCTAGGCATTTCGGTGCCGACCAAGGGGCTCAGAACACGGACTAAAAGAACCACAAGGACTTCAGCATTGGATTAGCGGATACGACTGTGATAAAGACTGCACAAGATACATAAGGATAAGGAAGCAACCCAGGTTGGGACGATACAGTCACCTGGCTACAGACTTTGCCGTGCTACATTCTAATCCCTGGTGAGCCAGCGGAAGGGTGAGACTCTGTTGCCTGTTACATGTTGTGTTTTGCTTGGTTATGCGTTATATGCTGTTATCTGTTTGGGGATCCAATAAAGCCTTGATATTGTGATTCCTCACCCTGTGTTGTCTGAGTAGTGTTCCGCCCACGGTTAAGGAGCTCGGGTGTTCAGTTGGGGATGAGCCCTGGTCCACGCTGTCTTTGTAAAGGCGGCTGGGCCTGCGGACGAGAGCGCCCCCTGACCCCCGGGTCTCCACAGACTATTCTTGCCAACTAGACCTGGACACATGATATCTACCATTTGGAGGAACCTAAAGACTATTGTCGTCAGCTGGTTTGGGATCTTGTGGACTGGGGACATTGCATTGCGGCCATCTACCTGGAGTTGTTGTAATACCTTGTACTGATACAAATATAACTTTTTGCATCGTTAACCTGCCTAGGTGATTATTACAACCCGCTACGTTAAATCTTCTCACCGAGTATAATGGAAATCGATAGGACACTCAAGCATTTTTTGGAAGACCTTCCATTAATCTCGGTAAACGAGTTGAGCCCGTCCGATCATCAAAATGCTCAGTACAAGACCCCAGCACCCAAGCAGGGTGCTCAGCAGACTCATCTACCTATAAATTTCATGGTGATCTCTGGCAGTATCACCATCTTAAAGACATACCACCTGTACAAGAATCTATTGTGTCTGATGAAGACCCAACTAAAGATATCGAAACGTTACATTTTTTTTGGACTGTATATGTACAATAAAATCCTTTCATTCATTTTCAAGTGCCAAGTTCCACTTTTATCTATTGACGGGTTTGAAAACATCTTGAGCACCCATAATTTCAATTCTTCCATAAACCTTATTGCACAATTGCGCAAGTTAGTACAGCTGCAGCAATACAAAACACACCTTTTTTTAATGTGTCGGTCACAAGGGCCAGGGTACTCGGCAGCCGGGCAGGAGGTCTATATGGTGGTGATGGCCCTAGCCGCACTTGGAAAGGGGGTTGTATTTACAGGGGAGAAAAAAGTTTGTAAAAGTTCGTGACGCCAGCTGAGGTGTCCAGCCAGGAATGGCCGGCACTGCACAGTAATTGTATATCGCGGTTATGGTGAGCGCACAGCATGTGCAGGAGCCGCCACTATAATGGGTATATCGGCTAATGGGTATTTACATATAGCTGAAGGGCGGACCCCTGGAGTCAATTTCCCTGGTAAGCCCCATACACCCCAGTCCAGCGCTGGATGGGAGGGTCCCTCCATCAGAGGTAGGGACACGGTCAAGGATATATATATATATGGTCGTGAAGAGGTGAAAATAATAAAGTTATGGCTCTTGGAAGAGAAGGAGGACTAAAATTAAAGTATAAAAAAATTGAAAATGGCCACAACAGGAATGTGTTTGCAGAAAAAGAGAGCTTTCCTTGTATGATCTCTTTTATTCTCCTACGTTGGGGCCATCTGGGGGGAGTTATTGTCATTTTCCCGTCTTCTGGCTGCGGTGATGTCACGATAGTATATAGCACTTCTTCTCGGGGGCGGCGATGTCATGATGGTGGATAGTGTTTTTCTTGGGGGCGGCGATGGCATGATGGTGGATAGCGCTTCTTCTCGGGGGCGGCGATGTCACAATGGTGGGTAGCGCTTCTTCTCGGGGGCGGCGATGGCACGTGGTGGATAGCGCTTCTTCTCGGGGGCAGCGATGTCACAATGGTGGATAGCGCTTCTTCTCGGGGGCGGCGATGTCACAATGGTGGATAGCGCTTCTTCTCGGGGGCGGCGATGGCACGATGGTGGATAGCGCTTCTTCTCGGGGGCGGCGATGTCACAATGGTGGATAGCGCTTCTTCTCAGGGGCGGCGATGGCACGATGGTGGATAGCGCTTCTTCTCGGGGGCGGCGATGGCACGATGGTGGATAGCGCTTCTTCTCGGGGGCGGCGATGGCACGATGGTGGATAGCGCTTCTTCTCGGGGGCGGCGATGTCACAATGGTGGAGATCGCTTCTTCTCGGGGGCGGCGATGGCACGATGGTGGATAGCGTTTCTTCTCAGGGCAGCGATGTCACGATGGTGGATAGTGCTTCTTCTCAGGGGCGGTGATGTCACGATGGTGGATAGCGTTTCTTCTCGGGGACAGAGATGTCACGATGGTGGATTGGGCTTCTTCTTGGGGGCAGCGATGTCAGGATGGTGGATACCGCTTCTTCTCGGGGGCGGCATACATACATTGCAGCCTTGTTGTCCTTTTGCTCTTCCTGTAGTAAATGTTGTGCTCAGGGTCTAATTACTGAACATAAAATATCTTATAAAATGTTCATCTGTTGCAAATTAGACACAGTAAATATTTGTTTTCATTTTATAATAAGACAGAAAGATACGGAAGAATAATGGCTGAAGGATAATTACAAGGAGACGGTAATGCAGGCCATGACCCTCCTCCATCGGGAGAAATACAGACCGGGACTTTAATTAGAGCATTTAATTAGGTTTATATCTACTCTTATCCTTGACGGACTCATAAGAACGGCAGTGCGGCCGAGCCGGAAGAGACGCCTCATTCTATGTAGTGTCTTTTACCTGCAGATTGATGGGAGACTACATGGGACATAGGTCATCACTTCAATTATTATTCCTTTTTTCCCTTTTTTCTCTTCTCTTTTTCCAAGAGCCATAACTTTTTTATTTCTCCGTCATTATAGACATATGAGGACTTGTTTTTTTTGCAGGACGAGTTGTATTTTGAATGAAACCATTCATTTTACCATGTAGTGTACAGGAAAACTTTTTAAAAATCCAATTGTGGTGAAATTGCAAAAAAAAGTGCAATTACACTTTAGTTTTTTGGGCTTTTTACTTACCATGTTCACAATATGGTAGAAGTGACTTGTCAGTATGATTCGTCAGGTCATTATGAGTTTGTAGATACCAAACATGTATAGTATTTTTGTTGTATTAAAGTGGTGAAAAAAATGAGAACTTTGTCAAACATTTTCGCTTTTGGTGCCATTTTCCAAGAACTGTAATGTTTTAATTTTTCAAAATCTGGGGCCTTGTGACATGGTATTTTTTGCAACTTGAGCTGGTGTTTTTATTAATACAATATTTGGCCATTATGGTATTGCATTGCAATGTTGCGAAAAACCAAAAAACATAATTCCGGGGTTTTGTAATCTTTCAAATGAAGTAAAAGGGGCTAATTTAAGGTTTTCTACTTTTTATTTATTTTTTTACATTTTTTACTTGTAATGGTATTTACTAGTTCCCTCAGGGGACTTTAAACTGCAATTGTCCAATCATTTGTGCAATACACAGCGGAGCAACCAACATCAGCACCAACGTCAGCACTAGTATCAGCATCAGCATTAGCATGAACACCAGCACAGCATCATCATCAGGAACGTCATCAGCATCAGTATCATCAGCATCAGCAACATTATCAGCACCAGCATCAACACCAGCATCTGTGGTGCCCCACTGATCAGGCGTCACAGTTGGGGTACTGCACCCATAAAAGAGTGTGTGGTTATCCCTGTCACAGTGGGAATGCAAGGCTTGTAGGAGGCTCACACCCTGGCACTCCCACACTCGAGCCTAAGCAAATGGTTGGAGCCCAGTCCCTGGGGAGAGAGTTAGGGAAGGAGGGAGGTAGAAAAACGGGGAGTTCTAGTTTGCCCCGAGGAGAAGAAGGAAAGGGAGCCCTGAGAGAGGAAAGGGGTCTCTGAGGGAGGGGGCTGAGAGAAGAAAAGGCAGCCCAGGAAGAGAGAGAGGGAACGCCCATACCGGAGCGCCCATACTCCCAGGGGAACCCTGGTCCACCACGGGGAGCCGGCTCCGCGGACGCGGTGCAGGGAGTCTAGCCCCTGAGCCACCAATACCGGCCGTCGCGGGTCAGTCTACTGGACCCGAAACCCTGTTCATACAGCACCGCCACACCAGGATCGCCCACCTAAAGGTCGAGGTCCCCCTTCTTAAGAGCTGGAAAGCACAGGAACTCATCAGCACCCCAACAGGCCTGGTAGTTAGGGGATAGTGCAAGGACAGAAATCAGCAGCAGGACCTGGGATAGTCAAGAGAAGGCATATCACGGGAGTCTCTGAGAGACCTTGCAGCCCGCTGTGACTACTAGGCCAGATACCTCATCCAAAAGACTGTTTTCCACTGTGAACTGAATTGTCATCAGAACTGTTCCAGTAAAGTACCCGGGTAGAGTGACAGAGTCTCCATGTGTTTGTCCTATTACTGCATTGCTGATAATCTACTTTCACAGACTGCATCTATATCATCGGTGCACTCCTGCCCTGGAGGCCCAGCTCCACCTGCAGGGAGCTGCTCCATCAAAGCAGCAGTACCATCGCCCTGCAGGGGTCTGAAGCAGCGCTGGTGTCCCATCACCAGAATCTGCAGGTGGCGTCACGACAAACTATTCCTATTTTAATCCCCCCCTTTTTAAGCTGGCCACCAGAGCCACAGGTCTGAGCAGGCCACCAGTGACATCCCAACCGCAGCTGAGGGCCCAGATACCCGAGTCCCCATAACCCTGGGGTGCGTCACATCACTATCACTATAATCAGCATCATCACAAGCAACAGTGTGGCGCCCCGCAAAGAGTGCGTCACAAGAGGGTATTGCAGCCATAAATGCAGCCGCAATATTCTCTGACACAGCAGTGATCTGGTTAACTTAGAAATCCAACCCTGCATGCATCACCTAGAACAGAGGACCAATCCTAGGTCCTGGTGGGCGGAGTGCTAGGGAAGTGTGTAGGAGAACAGACCCTTAGTCATAGGAGAAGGGCTCTAGAACTTGACCTGAGCAGTCTAGAACTTGGAGAGGAGCGGGGGCTCCGCGCCCCGTGCAGCCCCCGGGCCGTCACCGGTCGGGTGTCAGCACCTGAGGCCTTAACAACCGGGATTGGGCATCGTAACCACGGGTTCTCAAAAGACTCCCGTGCCCAAAACTCACAGCCGGTTCTCTGGTACCGAAGCTGGCAGCAGTTCACCTCTGCTACGCGAACCAGAAAGCGTGGAGGAGCAGCTTCACAGGAGCACCCCACCACCAGCCAACTTCCAGTCGTCTAACCAGCGGTGTACCCACTGAGGGATCCAAGGCTCCCCAAAACATCCACAACGTACATCATGGATAGGGCATTGAAGCAGCCTCCCCGTACCCGACCTGGTATTCCTGGGCAACACTGGCAATCACTTAGTTAGAATGGAGGAACACTGCGGATCTCTGAGGGACACCATCACTGCTGAGTCCACCCGGTCTACTACTCAACCACTGTATGCCATGTACTGCCTGCTGGTTACAGTAAAGACCCGTTGCAGAGACTTTCTGTGTCCGTGCTTCCTTATGAACTGTCCGTCTGCACTACAAGGTAACCGCAGCTGCCGCACAACATCCTGAGCAGCTCCAGCCTCCGGGGATCACCGCTCAGCCTGTGGGGAGCGTTCCATCTTGCTGCTGTCCATCCCCCAGAGGTTCCGCAGTGTCGGTAGCCCTTACCGAAACTACTCATAGGTGGCGTCACGAATAAATTAAAACCCCTTTAATCTGTTCCACCAAGACGTCTTCAACCCTTTTGATCTGCACTACACCGGGCCCCACTACCGGCAGGCGCGGCCCACCCGTGACAAGGAGGAAGGAAGCGTCGCCTGTCTAAACCGGAGTCCCGGCCACGGTGAGTCAACAACATCAGTGTCAGCATCAGCACAATCATCATCATTAGCATCAGCATCATCACCAGCAACAACATCAGTGTCAGCTATAGTCTGTACAGCAGAAATCACCATCTCCTATGAATGTCATTTGCAGCATTCTCAGGAGGATAATGACAGACACTGGGGGTCATCATCTGTCCTCCAGCTGTTATGACAACCCATTGGCGCCCTGAATTCACATCACGGGGCCACCATGGGAGTAGGGAACGAGGTGCTCCCCGTCGGCTCGTGTTGAGTGCCGCCTTCAAGGATTGACAGCAGGATTTAATTGGCTAACAGCTGCGGGCGGGTGGATCTCTGTTGGAGACACTTGATGGCTGATTAAATCAGCCATCATGTGCAAGGAAAAATGTGGGCTCAGCATGTGAGCCAGCATCAAAGGCAGAGACATCACATAGGTGTAAACATGCCCTGAAGGGGTTACAGGATTGATATAAAGTGGCCTTTTCTATTCAGGATTGTTTCTTTTTCCCCGTCCGTCTCCGATGCATTAACGCTGCGTCGTCGTTCTTTTTGGCCCATTGAGCCCAACTGGAGCCAGATGTTAATTAATAATGATGTAAATGTGTGCATTTAATAAGTGTCTCCGCAGAGCAGCCGTCTATGTGTCAGCATTCTGCGAGCCGGAGCGGGCGTTAGGTAACAGCAGACATCGCACATAATAATGAAGCCATGTGGAAATGGAAGCTGTTTACTCACGTCTGTAACAGGAAGAACCCCATAAATAATTCATGGTCCCCCCTCCCTCCATGGCGCACTGTACGGCTCTAATGAAGCAGCTTTAGTTAATTCCCATTAATATCCACCATCCAGATGGTTATTTATTCTACCTGCATATAGAACTGTCCAGATAAACTCTGATTCTTAAAGGGGTCAACCGCCATCTTTAATGGAGTACCGCACCTTGCATAATAAAAAGACTTTATACTCACCTCAGTTCCATCGATATGGCATCGGGTCTCCCAGGGCTCACCTGATATTGTTATGCCACATGAGCCCTGCAGCCAATTAGCGGCCACTACTCACTTGACTAGGAGGATTGTTAAACAAGAGGATAAAGAGAGAACGAAGCAGCCTTATAATGGACGCTGATTATCTGCAGGGTTCATGTGCCATAATAGCGTCACACAATCCCCAGGAGAACCAGCGGCAATGTGGAGCACTAAGGGCTTGGGTACCCAGCGCCTGGGCCAATAGTTAAGATCATGGTGGCAGTGCCCATTGCTGTGGGAGAGTAAAAATGGAGAAAGAAAAACAATAACAAAATAAAGAGTTTGTGATGCCAGTTGGAATTATCAGCCAAATATGGCTGGCACTGGTAGCAGTGCAGTTGTTAAACTCTTCCCAACCAGCGCTGGCTCTCAGGGGATGGTGATGATGAGGGTGGTAGTAGTGGTGCAGGATAGCAGAGAAATGAACAGTAGGAAACAGTAGGTGAAGTTCTTGAGCAGTGTCTAGGGTAATACAGCCACCACCAGGCAGGTTGGTCTGGTCAGTCTGATGAGAACTGTAGTCCGCTCTACTGAGTGAGAAAGATAGCATTCCTGTGACTTCTATAGTTCTTAGGTTTCTTGGTGCCAGATGCGCTCCAGTACTGTTTTTTAGTCACTTCCAGAAGAGGGAGCTCCAATTCCCTTCAGACATGGCATTACAATTGATGTAGAAAAAATACCTTTGTGGCAACCAGACCACAGGAGTGCCACAGCAACTTTGCTGGAATGGTGCCGTTGAGGGAGCTGAGTACCTGATATCTTATATTTTACCTTTTAGCACCGCCCAGGGCTTTTTTCTTGAAGGGAACCCCCCACCCTCATGTTTTTGGGGGTAATTATTTTGCTTGAAAATCTGTTGCAACCCATGACTTTCCAGTTATTGCAAAACTACAAGTCTTGGCATGCAGGGAGTCAACTGTAGAGTCAAGGGTTGGAACCATTGGCCTAAGTGACCAGAGTTAAGGAGTGCGGAGGAAACATAATAACTAGCAAAGAGCAGCTGATTAACTCAAGCTAAGAAAATATGGTGCCTCCCTGGGTGGAAACAGCGCCACACCTGTTCATGATATTGCTGTCCCATTGCTAGGGTGTAATAATAGATGCAACCTATTGCATCTCAAGACCTGACATCCCCAGAAAAGTGTCATTTCTGTATGATAAACTGAAGTCCCACCTTTAGGATCCACAGCTTTGTAGAGAAAAGGGTGCAAATCAAAAAGTCAAAAGATATGAGACATTGTTTCATGTGGGACTTCCCGATACCCCGTTGTGGAAAGCCTGCTGATTGCGGGTTGCATCAGCCCCCTGCAGTGTATTAGATGACATCATTCGGAGGACAATTATGCAGTCAGATTGAATTAGTGAGCAGCAATGATTATCATCCACCAGTCCTGTGGGGCACAATGCCCTGAAATTGTAGCTAAAGGATATAAGAAGGGGTATGCTTCTGTCACCGGCATGATTCGATAGAACTTCAGCCTAGGGCTGGTGGATTACAGAGCTGCTCTTCTGTCCAAAACTGAACCCACAAATTTGCTTGGAGAACCAAGGATGGGAACAATCCATTCACCTGCCCACATACTTTGCTGTGCAAAGTCGACTTTCTAAGCTTGCTGCTGCCCTCTCCAGTGGGTGGTCGCGAAAATTGGGGTGCTACTGGCTGGGGTAGTTGTCCCTTGATGCCCTGAAGTCATGAAGGTATTGATCCCTAGTGAGCAAGTGGAAGCGTGAGACTCTGTCACTTGCACCATTTTGTGTCCTTGCTGGGAGTATACTATATGCTGTTGACTGTTATCTCTCCTCAATCCCGTGGGGCACAATGCCCTCAAATGGGAACTAAAGGATATAAAAAGAGGCCTGTTCCTGATTCTACAGGACTTTAGCCTAGGGATCATGCTGATATTGGCGTCACGTATGTCTCCTTTAAGAACATTGTATCTTCATCTTGGGAAGAGCTCTCATCATGGAATGTTATTACTTGAGCAGATTAGTCTTGAGTTTCTCTTCACCTTCAGTCGCTCTCACGGATCGTATCTTCATATTCATATCATCTTCACATTTGTGGCCACAGGGGATTGAATATTTCAGATTCATTCGAGATTCCTGAGTGAAGGATTTGATAAGGGTCTTTTTTAATTATTCTTGTCATTATAATAATGGTGTTCTCATCATGTAGCGCACGTGCGGAGACGAGGCCAATATATCTTCTAAGCCCCGTGTAATGCCACTGATAATGTAACCAGAATCCGGGGGGGGTGACTATCGGTGACATTATTGTAAGAGTCTCCTCCACCAAGGTTAAGTCAAAGAGAAACAGATGATGGTTACATGTTTATCTTTTGGGTTCTTATTATAATATTAGACATTATTTTCTAAAAATACATGTAGGTCATTAGGACTGAGCAGCAACAGATCCTGCAAGGGGTGGTCTTGTAAATGGGAACAACCTATATCAGCCTAGCATTGTCAAGATATTTATAAGAAAGTATGTATGTGTCTCCCCCTAGTGGTTTCTGCAGACTGAAACTTATCATGTATCTCTGTATATAGGGAGCTCCCCCTAGTGGTTTCTGCAGACTGAAACTTATCATGTATCTCTGTATACAGGGAGCTCCCCCTAGTGGTGACTGCAGACAGGATCTTATCATGTATCTCTGTATACAGGGAGCTCCCCCTAGTGGTGGCTGCAGACAGGATCTTATCATGTATCTCTGTATACAGGGAGCTCCCCTAGTGGTGACTACAGACAGAATCTTATCATGTATCTCTGTATACAGGGAGCTCCCCCTAGTGGTGACTGCAGACAGAATGTTATCATGTATCTCTGTATACAGGGAGCTCCCCCTAGTGGTGACTGCAGACAGGATCTTATGATGTATCTCTGTATACAGGGAGCTCCCCCTAGTGGAGACTGCACATTGGATCTTAACATGTATGTCTGTATACAGGGAGCTCCCCTAGTGGTGACTGCAGACAGGATCTTATCATGTATCTTTGTATACAGGGAGTTCCCCCTAGTGGTGACTGCAGACAGAATCTTATCAAGTATCTCTGTATACAGGGAGTTCCCCCTAGTGGTGACTGCAGACAGAATCTTATCAAGTATCTCTGTATACAGGGAGCTCCCCTAGTGGTGACTGGAGACTGAATCTTATGTATCTCTGTATACAAGGAGCTCCCCTAGTGGTGACTGCAGACAGAATGTTATCATGTATGTCTGTATACAGGGAGCTCTCCCTAGTGGTAACTGCAGACAGAATCTTATCATGTATCTCTATATACAGGGAGCTCCCCCTAGTGGTGACTGCAGACAGAATCTTATCATGTATCTCTGTATACAGGGAGCTCCCCTAGTGGTGACTGCAGACAGAATCTTATCATGTATCTCTGTATACAGGGAGCTCCCCTAGTGGTGGCTGCAGACAGGATCTTATCATGTATCTCTGTATACAGGGAGCTCCCCCTAGTGGTGGCTGCAGACAGGATCTTATCATGTATCTCTGTATACAGGGAGCTCCGTCTAGTGGTGACTGCAGACAGGATCTTATCATGTATCTCTGTATACAGGGAGCTCCGCCTAGTGGTGACTGCAGACAGAATCTTATCATGTATCTCTGTATACAGGGAGATCCCCCTAGTGCTGACTGCAGACAGAATCTTATCATGTATCTCTGTATACAGGAGATCCCCTAGTGGTAACTACAGACAAGATCGTATCATGTATGTCTGTATACAGAGAGCTTCCCCTAGTGGTGACTGCAGACAGAATCTTATCATGTATCTCTGTATACAGGGAGCTCCCCCTAGTGGTGACTGCAGACAGAATGTTATCATGTATCTCTGTATACAGGGAGCTCCCCTAGTGGTGTTTGCATGTAGATACAATTTGTTTAGTTTAATTCTTTTTGTTTGCAGAGTATTTGGAGCAATGTATCGAAAAAAAAATGCATAAGGAACACTGAAATTCCATTACTAAAAATGATTATCTGTCATGTTTCAGTGTTACATTGTTATCCTTTGACCACTTTCAGGCCTCCAGTTTACCCACAGTCAGTTGCAAATACCAGCTAATAACTTTCAAGCAGCCATCAGATGTCACTAGCGCCTCTCACATCCCAATGCAAAAGGGATTGGATCTGGATAACCCCTTTAAACTCTGGTTGTCTTTAGTTTGAAGGTCATTGAGACACTTATTGACTCAGGTTAATCAACAAGATCAATGGTTATCTCAGTTTGACCACTTAACCCTTTCAATAATTATTGACCACAGAGTCTGAAAGGTTAAACTGTTGGGATCAATCCTGGAACCATAATATTCATCAATTAGCTATTTGCACAATATTGACCCCTGTACCTTAATGCACCACTACAGCAGGTTTTTTTTTTTAGTGCTTGAGTGGTGCAATAAATGTAAGCCCCTGATCTAGTCTTATACTTACCCTTCATCTTTTCATCGACACTACTCTAGTCCGGCGGTGCAATTTTGTGCCCATAACACCTGACTGGCCAGAAGTCAGAAGTTGTGTGTCAAGCTCGCAATTAATTTCTATGAGAGCAAGAACAAGGCCAGAATGAGGTCAGAATGAAATCAGAACATGTCCAGAATGAGACCAGAACAAAGCACGAATAAAGCCAGAGCGAGGCCAGAACAAGACCAGGACGGGGCTAGAACAAGACCAGAATGAGACTAGAGCAAGAACAGAACGAGGCCAGGTAGAGACCAGGACGAGACCAGAGCAAGGTCAGAATGAGACCAGAATGAGAGCAGAATGAGACCAGAATGAGAGCAGAATGAGACCAGAATGAGACCAGAATGAGAGCAGAATGAGAGCAGAATGAGGCCAGAATGAGATCAGAACTAAGCGAGAATGAGGCCAGGATGAGACCAGAATTGGACAAGAACAGAGCAGAATAAGGCCAGACTGAGGCCACAACAAGGCAGATCATGACCACAACAAGGCCAGAGTGAGGCTAGAACAAGGGCAGGATGGGGCCCATACAAGGCAAAAATAAGGCCAGAACAAGGCCAGGACGAAACCAGAATGAGACTTAAACATGACCAGAATGAGGCCAGAATGATGACACAACATAACCGGGAACAATAGCAATATGAAGCCAGGATGAGACAGAATGAAGCTAGAACGAGCCAGAACAAAGCCAGAAAGAGGCTAGAAAAAGACCAGAATGAGGCCAGAATGAGGCCAGAGCAAGACCAGAACGAAGCCAGTACGAGATCAGAATGAGGTTAGAGCGAAACCAGAACGATGCCATGAGGAGACTAGGACGAGGCCAGAACAAGGCCAGAACGAGACCAGAATGAGATCAGAACGACACCATGAGGAGACCAGGACGGAGAATAGAAGGAGGCCAGGATGAGACCAGAACAAGGCTAGAGCAATGCCAAGAGTAGACCAGGACAAGAGCAGAACAAGGCTTTCATAGAGATGAATTGTGTTGTATCCTCCAGCCCCTACATGAAACCCTGGAGCTGCCAGCAGTTCACAAATCGCTGGAGACAAATGCTGAAAAACATGAAGGTGGTGGGAGGTGAGTATAACACTAGGGGTTAATAAATAAATGCTGGAGTTTTGCTTCAAAGATGAAGCAGTCTTCAATGGTTACCGAACTATGTCACTATCGTATAGTCTGTTTTGACTTTGACCTCTGTATCGGTTAGGATGAGTGGTTAGGATAATAGGTTGCTTCAGTCCTGGCCATGGACAGGGGTGGAAGGCGTGTTTGAAGTACTTGTCTTCCATACCCCTCCATGCTACATATGGGTCCTGGCTCGGTGTGTGTGTCTCTGTGGTGCCTCCACAGTCTGCTCCTTGCCATTGGATATGGCAGACTATGATCTTTACTAAACTTTAGCTTGGTAACAAATATGTAGAGTAGATAGTAGGAACAGTTCTTCTGGTACAGCTCTCCAAATATAAGCATGCAAACACTTCTCTGGTAAGTACCAACAGTCCCACACACTGTTATCCTACTACAGTCCCACACACTGTCATCCTACTACAGTCCCACACACTGTTATCCTACTACAGTCCAACACACTGTCATCCTACTACAGTCCCACACACTGTCATCCTACTACAGTCCCACACACTGTTATCCTACTACAGTCCCACACACTGTTATCCTACTACAGTCCCACACAGTCATCCTACTACAGTTCCACACACTGTTATACTACTACACTCCCACACACTGTTATCCTACTACAGCCCACACACTGTCATCCTACTACAGTCCAATACACGGTTATCCTACTACAGTCCCAGACACTGTTATCCTACTACAGTCCCACACACTGTCATCCTACTACACTCCCACACACGTTATCCTACTACAGTCCCACACACTGTTATCCTACTACAGTCCAACACACTGTCATCCTACTACAGTCCCAGACACTGTTATCCTACTACAGTCCCACACACTGTTATCCTACTACAGTCCCACACACTGTTATCCTACTACAGTCCACACACTGTTATCCTACTACAGTCCCACACACTGTTATCCTACTACAGTCCCACACACTGTTATCCTACTACAGTCCCACACACTCTCATCCTACTACAGTCCCACACACTCTCATCCTACTACAGTCCACACACTCTCATCCTACTACATCCACACACTTATCCTACTACAGTCCCAGACACTGTTATCCTACTACAGTCCCAGACACTGTTATCCTACTACAGTCCCCACACTGTTATCCTACTACAGTCCCACACACTAGCATCCTACTACAGTCCCACACACTGTCATCCTACTACAGTCCCACACACTGTCATCCTACTACAGTCCCACACACTGTTATCCTACTACAGTCCCACACACTGTGTTTCTACTACACTCCACACACACTGTCATCCTACTACAGCTCCACACACTGTCATCCTACTACAGTCCCACACACTGTTATCCTACTACAGTCCCACACACTGTGTTTCTACTACACTCCACACACACTGTCATCCTACTACAGCCCCACACACTCTCATCCTACTACAGTCCCACACACTGTTATCCTACTACAGTGCCACACACTGTTCATCCTACTACAGTCTCACACACTGTTATCCTACTACAGTCCCACACACTGTTATCCTACTACAGTCCCACACACTCATCCTACTACAGTCCCACACACTGTCATCCTACTACAGTCCCACACACTGTCATCCTACTACAGTCCCACACACTGTTATCCTACTACAGTCCCACACACTGTCATCCTACTACAGTCCCACACACTGTCATCCTACTACAGTCCCACACACTGTCATCCTACTACAGTCCCACACACTACTGTTATCCTACTACAATCCACACACTTATCCTACTACAATCCCACACACTTATCCTACTACAGTCCCACACACTTATCCTACTACAGTCCCACACACTGTTATCCTACTACAGTCCCACACACTGTTATCCTACTACAGTCCCACACACTGTCATCCTACTACAGTCCCACACACTGCCATCCTACTACAGTCCCACACACTGTCATCCTTACTACAGTCCCACACACTGTCATCCTACTACAGTCCCACACACTGTTATCCTACTACAGTCCCACACACTGTCATCCTACAACAGTCCCACACCACTGTCATCCTACTACAGTCCCACACACTGTCATCCTACTACAGTCCCACACACTGTTATCCTACTACAGTCCCACACACTGTCATCCTACTACAGTCCCACACACTGTCATCCTACTACAGTCCCACACACTGTTATCCTACTACAGTCCCACACACTGTCATCCTACTACAGTCCCACACACTGTTATCCTACTACAGTCCACACACACTGCCATCCTACTACAGTCCCACACACTGTCATCCTACTACAGTCCCACACACTGTCATCCTACTACAGTCCCACACACTGTCATCCTACTACAGTCCCACACACTGCATCCTACTACAGTCCCACACACTGTTATCCTACTACAGTCCCACACACTGTTATCCTACTACAGTCCCACACACTGTCATCCTACTACAGTCCCACACACTGTCATCCTACTACAGTCCCACACACTGTTATCCTACTACAGTCCCACACACTGTCATCCTACTACAGTCCCACACACTGTTATCCTACTACAGTCCCACACACTGTCATCCTACTACAGTCCCACACACTGTCATCCTACTACAGTCCCACACACTGTTATCCTACTACAGTCCCACACACTGTCATCCTACTACAGTCCCACACACTGTTATCCTACTACAGTCCCACACACTGCCATCCTACTACAGTCCCACACACTCTCATCCTACTACAGTCCCACACAGTCATCCTACTACAGTCCCACACACTGTCATCCTACTACAGTCCCACACACTGTTATCCTACTACAGTCCCACACACTGCCATCCTACTACAGTCCCACACACTGTCATCCTACTACAGTCCCACACACTGTTATCCTACTACACTCCCACACACTGCCATCCTACTACAGTCCCACACACTGTCATCCTACTACAGTCCCACACACTGACATCCTACTACACTCCCACACACTGTTATCCTACTACAGTCCCACACACTGTCATCCTACTACAGTCCCACACACTGTCATCCTACTACAATCCCGTTAACACTTCTGGTGAATCTATGAGAAAAGGTTCCGCACCAAAAATGATGTATTGATTCAACCTTTACTGATGAAACCTGGGTTTCCTGGATAATGGGGACAAGTGTGTGAACTGCAGTAATGGACCCAGAGAAGCGCTGGTATAGTGCGAAACAGCTGTTGTCCTTGGATGACCCTCCACGTCCTGCCGACTGACCACAACTGTTTTATTATCTACTTACATAATTGCCTGGATTTAATGTTTTCTTCTTCCTCTGATTGGTCCATTTGACCAGCGCTGGATTGGTCCAGATGAAACAGAAAAAAAAATGGCCGCCAAATTGGCACACCCAAGTGATGAGGTGTCAGTATACTCACCCCGGGGCCTCCTCCACTGCCTCCACCCCAGGTTCCGCCAATGCTGGGAGCACTGTGCCTCCATAGAGTTGGCTGGGTCCCTCCCTGGAGGGATATCTGGCTAGTCCTGTGTTTGAGATTCCTAACCGAGGCTCCACAGACTCTATTTGCATATTTGCATAGAGTTGAGGGACCATCATGTGACCTGTACAGTAGGGGGCGGAGCTCTGCAGTCCTATTACTGGCAGTGGAGGACTTATGTCATGTGACTCAAAGGGGCGGAGCTAAGAGACTATAAGGTGGCAAAGCACAGGCAGCCAGCTGCACAGATAATGTACACAGAGGGGCACACAATGCCACAGGGGGGCTATAGAGAGCCACAAGGGGGAAACAGAGGCACATGGGGGCCACAGACAGCCATAAGGGGGCCACAGAGGCCACACAGAGAGCCACGGGGGGCTACAGAGAGCCACAGGGGAGGCACAGAGAGCAACAGGGGGCCACAGACAGCCACAGGTGAGCACAGAGAGCAACGGGGGGCCACAGGGGGGCACAGAGAGCTATGGGGGGCAACAGAGAGCCACAGGGGGGCACAGAGAGCCACAGGGGGGGCACAGAGAGCAACAGGGGGCCACAGACAGCCACAGGTGAGCACAGAGAGCAACAGGGGGCCACAGGGGGGCACAGAGAGCTATGGGGGGCTACAGAGAGCCACAGGGGAGGCACAGAGAGCAACAGGGGGCCACAGACAGCCACAGGTGAGCACAGAGAGCAACGGGGGGCCACAGGGGGGCACAGAGAGCTATGGGGGGCAACAGAGAGCCACAGGGGGGCACAGAGAGCCACAGGGGGGGCACAGAGAGCAACAGGGGGCCACAGACAGCCACAGGTGAGCACAGAGAGCAACAGGGGGCCACAGGGGGGCACAGAGAGCTATGGGGGGCAACAGAGAGCCACAGGGGGGCACAGAGAGCCACAGGGGGGGCACAGAGAGCAACAGGGAGCAACAGAGAGATACAGGGAAGCCACAGATAGCAACAGGGGGGCACAGAGAGCCATAGGGGGGGCACAGAGAGCAACAGGGGGCCACAGACAGCCACAGGTGAGCACAGAGAGCAACGGGGGGCCACAGGGGGGCACAGAGAGCTATGGGGGGCAACAGAGAGCCATAGGGAGGCACAGAGAACAACAGAGGGGCACAGAGAACTAGAGGGGGCCACAGAGAGCAACAGGGGGGCACAGAGAGCTAAGGGGGGGGCACAGAGGGAACAAGTAAGGGCCACAGCACACTGGGGCCACAGAGAGAGCAAATGAGGGCCACAGAGCACAAAGGGGCCACAGAGAACAAATGAGGGCCACAGTGCACAGGGGCCACATAGAGAGCATAGGGGGGCCACAGAGAGCCACAGGGGGGCCACAAAAAGCGACAAGAAGTTCCACAGAGAGCTACAGGGGCCCACAGAGAGCTACAATGGGGTCACAGACAACCATAGGGGGCCACAGAAAGCTACAGGGGGCCACAGAGACCACACAGAGGGGCCACAGAGAGCCATAGGGGGGGCCCAAAACCACTGGGGGCCACAGAGAGAACAAACAAGGGGCCCAGAGCACACGGGGGCCACAGAGTGCACAGGGGCCACAGTGCACAGTGGAATGACAGAGAGCACACGGGGGGGGGGGGGGGCATAGATAGAGTAAACAAGGGCACAGAGAGCTCACAGTGTGTCCACAGAGAGAACAAATGAGGGCCACAAAGAGAACAAACAAGGGCCACAGAGAGAACAAGTGAGAGGCAAAGAAAGAACACTTTGAGCCACAGAGAGGGCACAGGGGGGCCACAATGAAAACAAACGAGGGGCCACAGAGAGAACAAATGAGGGATGCAAAGACCACACAGGGGGGTCACAGAGAGCACACAGGGGCCACAGATAGCACACAGGGGGCCACAAAGAGCCACAGGGGGGCCACAGACAGCCACAGGTGAGCACAGAGAGCAACAGGGGGCCACAGGGGGGCACAGAGAGCTATGGGGGGCTACAGAGAGCCACAGGGGAGGCACAGAGAGCAACAGGGGGCCACAGACAGCCACAGGTGAGCACAGAGAGCAACGGGGGGCCACAGGGGGGCACAGAGAGCTATGGGGGGCAACAGAGAGCCACAGGGGGGCACAGAGAGCCACAGGGGGGGCACAGAGAGCAACAGGGGGCCACAGACAGCCACAGGTGAGCACAGAGAGCAACAGGGGGCCACAGGGGGGCACAGAGAGCTATGGGGGGCAACAGAGAGCCACAGGGGGGCACAGAGAGCCACAGGGGGGGCACAGAGAGCAACAGGGAGCAACAGAGAGATACAGGGAAGCCACAGATAGCAACAGGGGGGCACAGAGAGCCATAGGGGGGGCACAGAGAGCAACAGGGGGCCACAGACAGCCACAGGTGAGCACAGAGAGCAACGGGGGGCCACAGGGGGGCACAGAGAGCTATGGGGGGCAACAGAGAGCCATAGGGAGGCACAGAGAACAACAGAGGGGCACAGAGAACTAGAGGGGGCCACAGAGAGCAACAGGGGGGCACAGAGAGCTAAGGGGGGGGCACAGAGGGAACAAGTAAGGGCCACAGCACACTGGGGCCACAGAGAGAGCAAATGAGGGCCACAGAGCACAAAGGGGCCACAGAGAACAAATGAGGGCCACAGTGCACAGGGGCCACATAGAGAGCATAGGGGGGCCACAGAGAGCCACAGGGGGGCCACAAAAAGCGACAAGAAGTTCCACAGAGAGCTACAGGGGCCCACAGAGAGCTACAATGGGGTCACAGACAACCATAGGGGGCCACAGAAAGCTACAGGGGGCCACAGAGACCACACAGAGGGGCCACAGAGAGCCATAGGGGGGGCCCAAAACCACTGGGGGCCACAGAGAGAACAAACAAGGGGCCCAGAGCACACGGGGGCCACAGAGTGCACAGGGGCCACAGTGCACAGTGGAATGACAGAGAGCACACGGGGGGGGGGGGGGCATAGATAGAGTAAACAAGGGCACAGAGAGCTCACAGTGTGTCCACAGAGAGAACAAATGAGGGCCACAAAGAGAACAAACAAGGGCCACAGAGAGAACAAGTGAGAGGCAAAGAAAGAACACTTTGAGCCACAGAGAGGGCACAGGGGGGCCACAATGAAAACAAACGAGGGGCCACAGAGAGAACAAATGAGGGATGCAAAGACCACACAGGGGGGTCACAGAGAGCACACAGGGGCCACAGATAGCACACAGGGGGCCACAAAGAGCCACAGGGGGGCCACAGAGAGAACAAATGAGGGGCCCAGGGGGCCACAGAGAATGCACAGGGTGGGCCACAAAAAGTGCACAGGGAAGCCACAGAGAGCGCACAGGGGTCCACAGAGTGCATGGCCACAGAGAGCACACGGGGAGACAGAGATTGCACAGGGGACCACAAAGAGTGCATAGGGGGGCCAGAGAGAGAATAAACAAGAGGCACAGAGAGTGCATGAGGGGCCACAGAGAGAACAAACGAGGGGTGCAGAGACCACACAGAGGGGTCACAGAGAGCACACAGGGGCCACAGATAGCACACAGGGGCCACAGAGAGCACACAGGGTCACAAAGAGCCACAGGGGGGCCACAGAGAGAACAAATGAGGGGCACAGGGGGCCACAGAGAATGCACAGGGTGGGCCACAAAAAGTGCACAGGGAAGCCACAGAGAGCGCACAGGGGTCCACAGAGTGCATGGCCACAGAGAGCGCACGGGGACCACAAAGAGTGCATAGGGGGGCCACAGAGAGAATAAACAAGAGGCACAGAGAGTGAATGAGGGGCCACAGAGAGAACAAACGAGGGGTGCAGAGACCACACAGAGGGGTCACAGAGAGCACACAGGGTCACAGAGAGCACACAGGGGCCACAGAGAGCACACAAGGGGCCACAAAGAGCCACAGCGGAGCCACAGAGAGAAACAATGAGGGGCACAGGGGGCCACAGAGAATGCACAGGGTGGGCCACACAAAGTGCACAGGGAAGCCACAGAGACCGCACAGGGGTCCACAGGGTGCATGGCCACAGAGAGCGCACGGGGACCACAAAGAGTGCATAGCGGGGCCACAGAGAGAATAAACAAGAGGCACAGAGAGCGCACGGGGCCACAGAGAACAAATGAGGGTCACAGGAAGCGCACAGATACCACACAAGTGAGCACAAAGATCGCACATCAGACCCACATCTAGAATGAAATAAAGAAGTTTTGAATGTAATTGGTGGGTGCCGCTATTTCCCTCAATTTTTCTACTCCTGGTAAATTGTCCTAATCTCCTCTGAGGCCTTCTCCAGAGAGGGTGTGTCATTATCATTCCCCACCATTGCATACCAAGTCCTTTCTCAGAGGGTCTGTAATGCACCCTCAATCCCCCATAGAGAATGTAGTGTCCCAATATGATGACCCTAAGGGCCCCTTTAGACGCCACCACTGCAAGGTAGCAACTGCCTGGCAATGGGGATAATTCTGCCTGTTGCCATGAAATTGCTACGAAATGGCGGCGTGTAAATAGGGCAGTTCCTCCCGGTGTCCTGCAGTTGACTCAGATACCTGTTGCTGAGCCGTGCTCAAAAACCGAAGGCAACACAAAGGCACAATTGCCCTGGTGGTGGCGTCTAAACGGGGCACAGGGATGGATGTTGCGTCGCCTACTGATTTCCCAGGGGCGTGCCACAGCGTCATGGATACCACGCCCCATCAGCGATCATTGGTGGTGGCTACTGTGTAACCATTGGCTGCCCCTTCACAGGGCGCCATATTTGAAGAGCTGACCATTCACAGTCCACAATTGCAATGGCATCATGTATTAGCCAGTCTCCCTGCGCAGGCTGGCCAATCATGACGCTATTGCGTTGTCCAATCAACGCTTGTGCGTCACGGAATACACGAGTCTGTCATGCCTATGTTCTTATGGCGCGAAATATGTACGCCCATATTCCTTTGTGGTAGCGGCGTGTGAAGCAGGGAAGGTATTCCACAGCCGCAGGTTCTGTCAGACCAATCACATGCAAGGAATCAGCATATAGCAAAGAGTAAGAAGCGTGTATAAAAGATTGGGATGAACAAAGCATTCTATTAAAATATAAAACAATTCTTTTTATTAGATACAAAAAATACAAAATTATTCAAGACATTACAATAATGGAGATTCGTCATTATAGAACTGGTGGTGTGATGCTGCATCCTGTGACAGTCTGATAGATCTGTACTCTGTAGATTTGTACTTCGTAGATTCATCATTACATCATCACCTGTGTGATGCTGCATCCTGTGACAGTCTTATAGATCGCTATTCCGTAGATTCATCATTACAGTACTTTCACGGGGATGCTGCATCCTGTGACAGTCTGATAGATCTGTACTCTGTAGATTCATCATTATAATACTGTCAGTGGAATGCTGCATCTTGTGAAAGTTTGATAAATCTACACTCCGTAGATTTGTCATTACGTCAGTGCCTGTGTGATGTTGCTTTTTGTGAACGTCTGATAGATCTGTACTCAGTACATTCCTCATTATGGCTGGCTTCACACTGCAGTTTTTCACTGATCAGTGTCCATCAGTGTTTGGGTGCCAAAACCAGGAGAGGAACCAGGAAAGGAACTTGCAGAGAAAAAGTATAATTGAAAGATTGACCCCTGTTCTGAGTTTTGGAGACACTCCTGGTTTTGGCACCCAAACACTGATGGACACTGATTAGTGAAAAAACTGCAGTGTGAAGCCAACCTATGTCAGTGCCTGTGTGATGCTGCATCCTGTGACAGTCTGATAGCTCTGTACTCAGTAGATTTGTCATGGTGGTGCCTGTGTAATGCTGCATCCTGTGACAGTCTGATAGATCTGTACTCCATAGATTTTTCATTATGTCAGTGCCTGTATAATGCTGCAACCTGTGACAGTCTGATAGATCTGTGCTTAGTAGATTTGTCATTATGTCAGTGCATGTGTGATGCTGCATCCTGTGACAGTCTGATAGATCTGTGCTCAGTAGATTTGTCATTATGTCAGTGCATGTGTGATGCTGCATTCTGTGACAGTCTGATAGATCTGTACTCTGTAGATTTGTCATTATGGTGGTACCTGTGTGATGCTGCATCCGGTGACAGTCTGATAGATCTATTCTCCGTAGATTTGTCTTTACGGCAGTGCCTGTTTGATGCTGCATCCTGTGATAGTCTGATAGATCTGTACTCCATAGATTCATTATTACAGTGGCCCCTGTGTGATGCTGCATCCTGTGAAGGTCTGATAGATCTGTATTCCATAGATTCATGATTACAGTGGCCCCTGTGTGATGCTGCATCCTGTGACAGTCTGATAGATCTGTACTCCATAGATTCATCATTACAGTGGCCCCTGTGTGATGCTCGTTTCTGTGACAGTCTGATAGATCTGTATTCCATAGATTTGTTCATTATGTCAGTGCCTGTGTGATGCTGCATCCTGTGTCAGTCTGAAAGATCTGTACTTGGTAGATTTTTCATTATGGCGGTACCTGTGTGATGCTGCATCCTCTGACAGTCTGATAGATCTGTACTCCATAGATTTGTCATTATGTCAGTGCCTGTGTGATGCTACATCTTGTGACAGTCTGATAGGTCTGTACTCTGGAGATTCTTCACTATGGCGGTACCTATGTGATGCTGCATCCTGTGACAGTCTCATTGATCTGGATTGTGGAGATTCGTTGTCACGGTACTGGTGCTATAATGGTGCATTAACAGTGTAACAGTGCTGTAGATCTGGACAATGCTGTGTGGCACTGCCCTATTTATCAACCTCCTAGACCTTGACATTGGAGATTCGGGAGCGTGGTGTGCTCACTTTGATGTAGCATCTTGCGAGCATCTCATTGATCTTGACATTGGATAATCTTTTATAAGCATAGCAAAACAGCATCTCATGGGTCTGGACTGGGAGAGTCGTGTGTGACACGTATGTGTAGTGGCTAGGTCAAGGCGATGCTCCGTTTGTTCAGTAGTCTTGTTTGGCGTCATTGCCTTTTCCTTTTGTGCTGCAGTATTTTCTCTCCATATCATCTGCCCACTTTTCGGGATGGCCCATCTTGGCATAGATTTGCACTGATCAACTAAACTTAGTTTAAATTCTCACATTCCAGTTTAACTGCCTTTTGTAATGTACACGATGTCCTATAGGTGGCGCTGTGTTGGGACAAACTTACAGACATTAATACAGACTGGATAGGGCTTTTATATAGTAGATAAGAACCACAAGTCATTCTTTGATTTAAATCGAGACTTATGCACTGGGTGTATAAGACACTAACATTTGGCCAATGTACTTACATAATCACGCTGTGCTTTCTGTCCCTATACAAAGATGGCATGACTTGGCACCATCTTTGTACACCACAGAGGGGGGAGAGAGACAACACACAGTGGGGAGGGTGTTCAAGGGGGACAGAGACAGTGCACAGTGGGGAGAGAGAGTACAAGGGAACAGACAGCAAAAGGGGAGAGACAGCAGACATGGGAAGAGACAGCCCACAGAGGGGAGAGACAGCCTTCAGGTTAAAGAGACAGCACACAGAAGGGAGAGTCAGCACAAGGGGGGAGAGGGCATACAGAGGAAAGACAGAGCACACAGGAGAGAAGACAGCATACCGGGGGAGAAGACAACATATAGAGTGGGGAGACGTCAAAGTTGAGAGCACAAAGGAGAGAAGACAGGACAGAGGGGAGAGAAAGAGCACACGGAGAGGGGAGGCAGGTCAAAGGAGTGAGCACAGAGGGGAGAAGAGAGCATGGTAGGGAGAGAGACTGTACACAGGGCGAGAGAGAGAGTGCATAGTAGGGAGAGACAGTACAAGGGTGGAGAGAGCATACAGAGGGAAGAGAGAGCACACAGGAGAGAAGACAGCAAACAAAGGGAGAAGAGAGCACATGAGGAAGATGGCACCGAGGGGAGACCGGTCAAAGGAGAGAGCACAGAGGGGAGATGAGAGCACATGAGGAAGATGGCACCGAGGGGAGACAGGTCAAAGGAGAGAGCACAGAGGGGAGAAGAGAGAGCACACAGGGTAGAGGCACACAGGGTGATATACAGCCGCCCCCAGTGCCACAGAGGCTGCCCCCTACGTGACATCACCGCCCTCCAGATGTGAGAGCAACAGGCATCCATCTAGTAGGATATATATTGTAATATCAGCACTGTGTAATTGATAAGCTGAGCCAGGTTGGATGCTACAATGTATGTCCATGTATGCCTATATACAAAGAGAGAGCTGCTTCTGATATATGGCGGCATCAGGGGTGTACACACAAAGTCTCATGTATCACACACTGAGCGGCGGCAATAACTACATCTCCAAACTTCACCTTGTCTGTGCGGGGGTGAGGATAGCGCTTCCACCTCCTTACAGCCTTGTGGTGCTGTCGGTCACACACACGTACAATACATCCAGATTCAGTTGGAGGCACTTAGTATCTTGAAAATGGAGAAATAAACACAAAAACAACATCAAAAACCGATCTTTTTGCTTTGTGAGGCTGGGGTTCCACATAGAAGTCCGTTTTTGGAAGTGATTTTCATCACCAATCCGTTTTTTATAGGGTGCTTTTTGAGCCTCCTGCACTCCTGAACGTTTTTGGACTTTTCATTAAAAACGCATGCGCGAACGCATGCGCAAACGCAAGTGCCAAATATGCCATGCATTCGCGCATGCGTTTCTCATAGGGCCCCATGTTAAAAAAAACGCATGAAAACGCATGCGTTTTTTAACTGATGCCAAAAACGTTGCATGCAAAAACAGACAGGGCAATGTTTTGAGCTCCAGAGAAAAACGGACAGGGTGTTTATTACATCCAATCCGTTTTCTGTCAGTTTTTGGACTTAGAAAAAAAAAATGAGAAAACTGAAGCCAAAAATGGACTGAGGGCTTATGTGGAACCCCAGCCTGAGTTTTGTGCACTTTATAAACTGCTGTCGACCCCCAGAGTCAGAATTGTGCATTCATTCACCGCTGCCGAAAAAAAAAGCTTAAAAGCCGCAAATGTAACTCCGCGTCCACCGGAGCCAAAAAAAAGAGGGGAAAATCTGGCTTCAATAA
Source organism: Allobates femoralis (assembly GCA_033576535.1). Lineage (NCBI taxonomy): Eukaryota > Metazoa > Chordata > Amphibia > Anura > Aromobatidae > Allobates > Allobates femoralis. The sequence goes on along the minus strand of JARQOC010000001.1, from coordinate 623,443,742 downwards.
ACTCATCACTAATTCACTTTCTGCTCCAGGTTTTGCAGTAATTAAAGCTTTTTTGGGCATATTGTCCCTTTAAGCGACGTTCCCATTATTATGCATTTATCTATTTAGCCCTGTTGGATGGGATGAAGCGTTAAAAAGCGTTTAATGCTTCCTCTAAATATGCTTTTATGACAAGATAAAAATTGTAAACTTTTTACCGTGCCAAAAAAAATCTGATCTCGCTTTGATGAAACTGAGCGCCAGCTGTTACAAGGGCTGAAACCAGCACATTTGCAATCACGCCGTAATCCGAGCCTGAGCCGCGGAGACTATAAACTTTTTGGTTGAAAATTTTAACTTTATTTTATTACAATAAAATCTGTTTCCGTAATTAAAACGTTTATTTTTCACCGACAGACCAATAAGAGAGATGTTCAAATGCTTCAAGACTATTAGAAGCCACAAGGAGTGATCAGGCTGAAAACGCATCCAGTTTGTTCGCGTAGGCAGGTATGTATTGCACAGACAGAGGTTTTCTGCAATCTAAATGCATAATAGTTTGCTTAGACTTGATGTTTAAGAAGCCTATATAGTTTGTTTAGGGCTGGATTAAGGGATGGTTAGAAGAGATGGGCGGGACAGGCCATCCACATGCCTTCTCCTCCTCCCTGGGTGTTTTCAGGCTGATATCATGTGACTACTCACTGGTCACATGTCTGTGATGTCAGCATGCTGCTCACTTCCCTGCAGAGTGTAAGGGGTCTGAGGCTGGGAACCCGGACTGACAGGAGTCAGTCTGAAGCTGGTGAGAGATCCTGGTTGGTGGTTCCAGAGTGGAAGCTGTCCCAGATATCAGAACTGTCAGGAGACAGTGAATGGAGCAGCCTTAGAGACAGGAGGCTGTATACTGACTGTGGTCAGTGTCTGGACAGTGCAATACCTCCACTGAATTACTGCAACAGCGGAGGTATCCGACTACTATTAAGATAAACTGTATCATTTTATAATGCCAAAGGTTGGCATATGTTTAAGTTGCACAACATGGTTTATATAAGATAATAAATGGACTTACTTAAATGAAGAAACTGTTGCTATGTATTTGAATATCGCTGCCAAGTGAGTATCCCCCAACACACTCAGTGATCCCTATGTCACAAACCAGATGCAATCACAGTGGTATTATGCCTGATACGGGTGCCGTTGAAAATTTACACCGGACACACCTAATGGGAGGTGTTTTGGAGGAGCTCCGGGCATGCTCAATGTGGAAGCTGGATCCAGCCGGAAGCCCATTCTATTCGTGTGCGCCAAATCCAGTGACATCAAGTTTTTTTAACCAGCTGCAAAATCACAACATTGTGCATTCGGGAAGGAGGTCAAAAGGACGCATTTGTAAGGATCCGTCAGAAACCTAATGCCACCGCATGTGCCTGCATCCTCATTCTAAGTCTATGGAGACACGCCTGATCAGGTAATATAAGGTTTTTCCCCGGATTAGGACGCTGGACAAAAAAATGCAACCTTACTAGAGACATGGATCATCTACACCACCACTAGTTTGGGATATGGATTCTTTACCCTCACAAAGAAGTATGAAGTGAAGTTACAGTTCTAAAAATGATGGAGTTGAGGAGCAGTCGGGAATCGAGACGAGGTTTGTCCACAGTAGATCGGCCAAAGGATGAAAACACGGAAAAAATAGAAAGAAATGGAGCCAGTGGTTAGAACAAAGATGATGACAAAAGGTAGCCAACAACAACTCAAAGGGTATGTGCACACTGGCTGGGTTAGGGTCGGTTTAGCTGTGTAAACCGCCGGTCGGTTTACATAAGTTTTATGTAAATTTATGTTAATCCAAAAGCGGCTTTTGGATTAACATTAAAAACTATGTAAGGCTATGTGCACACTGGTGGGCGGGTTTGTGTCGGCGGCGGCTGGGCGGACCCGCCAGGAAGCTCCGGAGCCGTCCACCGGCATCCTGGCGGGTATGTGCCGCAGGTGTGCGGCGGGCTACGGGCGGGTGCACGGCGGGTTAGCGCCGGCGGTGTTGCGGCGGCTGGAAGCAGTACATGATTCTGCTTGCAGCCGCTGCAGAACCGGTCGGTTTATAGAACATGCACATTCGTTGCTAACCCGCTGGGAACCCAGCGGGTTAGCAACAGATGAGCATGTGTAAACCGCCGGTGTGTGCACAGCGGGTGTCGGTTTACATAGGTTTTAATGTTAATCCAAAAGCCGCTTTTGGATTAACATAAATTTACATAAAACTTATGTAAACCGACCGGCGGTTTACACAGCTAAACCGACCCTAACCCGGCATGTGTGCACATACCCTTAACCGACACCCGGTGTGCACACACCGGCGGTTTACACATGCTCATCTGTTGCTAACCCGCTGGGTTCCCAGCGGGTTAGCAACGAATGTGCATGTTCCATAAACCGGCCGGTTCTGCAGCGGCTGCAAGCAGAATCATGTACTGCTTCCAGCCGCCGCAACACCGCCGGCGCTAACCCGCCGTGCACCCGCCCGTAGCCCGCCGCACACCCGCGGCACATACCCGCCAAGATGCCGGTGGACGGCTCCGGAGCTTCCTGGCGGGTCCGCCCAGCCGCCGCCGACACAAACCCGCCCACCAGTGTGCACATAGCCAAAGGGCGCAGGAGGACTGGTGACAACAGACAGGAGCAATATCCAGGTAAAGGATACTACCTTAATCAACAAGTGGCCAGCTAAAATCTCCATGAAATAGACTACTGTAGCTTGAAGTCATCTAGAGACCTGTTTTCCTTTCAATCTGAAGCCACCATGCAGTGGAGAAGAGCCACAACCTGATCTAGGAGTATGCACAGGATCATATATGAATGTTCTGTATAATAGCAGGGGCTTCCCATTGACTAATGACCATACTTAACCATTGTCAGTGTAGAAGAGCCACAACCTAATCTAGAAGGGTGCACAGAATCATATATGAATGTTCTGTATAATAGCAGGGGCTTCCCATTGAATTATGACCCTACTTAACCATTGTCAGTGGGGAAAAGCCACAACCAGATTTAGGAGAGTGCACAGGATCATATATGAACCTTCTATAAAACAAAAGGGGCTTCTCATAGACTAATGACTCAACCATAGAAAGAAGATGGGAGATTCGCCAAAAGATCCTGCCCAGCTCGCTCCGTCCTGCCCCACTCGCTCCGTCCTGCGCTGCACGCTCCTTCGTGCCCCGCTCGCTCCTTCCTGCCCCGCTTGCTCTATCCTACCATGCTCACTCCATCCTGCCCTGCTCGCTCCATCCTGGCCCTCTCACTCCATCCTGCGCCGCATGCTCCAACCTGCCCCCCCCCGCATCCATCCTGCTTCCCCGCCACCATCCTGCCCTCCCCCGCCACCATCCTGCCATCCTGCCCGCCCACTGGCTCCATCCTGCCCCCCGTCACCATCCGGCCCCACTGGCTCCATGCCCTGCCGGCTTCATCCTTCCCCCCCTGCCTCCATCCATCTCCCTCAACTCCACCCTGTCCCCCCACATCCACCCTGCCCCCCGCATCCATCCTGCCCCCTCGCATCCATCCTGCCCTACCACATCTATCCTGCCCCCCTCGCATCCATCCTTCCCCTCTCGCATCCATCCTGCCCCCCTCGCATCCATCCTGCCCCTCCGTATCCATCCTGCCCCCCCGCATCCATCTTGTCCCCCCGCATCCATCCTGTCCCCCCGCATGCATCCTGCCCCGCTCGCTCCATTCTACCACCATATACTATAGCGTTGCTATAAATGTACTGTAATGTACCGCCATATACCATAGCATTGCTATACATGTGCTGTAATATACCGCCATATACCATAGCGCTGCTATACATGTGCTGTAACGTACTGCCATATACTATAGTGCTGCTATACATGTGCTGTAATGTACCGCCATATACCATAGCGCTGCTATACATGTACTGTAATGTACCGCCATATACCATAGTGCTGCTAAACATGTACTGTAATGTACCACCATATACTATAGTGCTGCTATACATGTACTGTAATATACCACTATATACTATAGCGCTGCTATACATGTACTATAATGTACCGCCATATACTATAGCGCTGCTATACATGTGCTGTAATGTACGGCCATATACTATAGTGCTGCTATACATGTGCTGTAATGTACCACCATACGCTATAGTGCTGCTATACATGTGCTGTAATGTACCGCCATATACCATAGTGCTGCTATACATGTACTATAATGTACCGCCATATAGTGTAGCGCTGCTATACATGTGCTGTAATGTACAGCCATATACTATAGTGCTGCTATACATGTGCTGTAATGTACCGCCATATGCTATAGTGCTGCTATACATGTGCTGTAATGTACCGCCATATACTATAGTGCTGCAATACATGTACTATAATGTACCACCATATACCATAGCGCTGCTATACTGTATATATATATATATATATATATATGTAGCTCACACACGTTGACTGAACAAGTTCTGTCAGTCACAGTATGTCAACTACATACATATTCTAGAATACCCGATGCGTTAGAATCGGGCCACCATTTAGTGGGAAATAAATGCTTGGAGTTGTTACATTCAAGTGTAGAGGAGCAGAGAAGTTACAGAATGCTGATATTCCAAACACCATTTTGCTTTTGTGTATTGCACCTTTCTTGCATTACTTGCAAAATCCATCAATATACAGTACAGTATATATGAAAAACCTGGCCCAAAACACTTGTACATTCTTTCCATCTTATATAAGGCTCTTACAACTTTACAGATAAGTTTAAAATAAATATCTCATCGTACGAAATCAGATGGCACTCACCATTTGTGCTTTTATCTTCGGTCTATTTCATATTCGGGTGAACACACACAAGGGATGGAGGGGATGACGACACAAGGATGACAGCAGCTGTTTTGTGCTAGGTGGCGCTTCTACAGGTCCTAGTAGAAGGTTATAACCTGTAGAAGTGCCAACTAGCGTGTAACAGCTGATGTTGTCCTTGTGACTCACGCTAGCAGGGACCGTGGGGTACTCAGAACTGGGCCCTCCCAATGTCATCGGGGGTGTGGGATGTCACAGTGGCGTGACCCGGTCCGTGATACCCTCGTCGAGTGATCAGTTAAAAAGAGGGGATTGAAAAACGGATAAAAGAAAAACATAAAAATAAAATAAGAGTTTTGTCGTGACGCCACCCGTGGAATGTTGAAGTCAGGACTTCTGGGGATGATGGGAGTTGCAGCTATAATGGTTTAGCTCTCCACGGAAAGAGTGGGTCCCCAGGGCAACTATAAAGTCCATGGAGGTGATTTGGGGAATGGGAGGCCAGCAGGGCTGAGCTGGCTGCTGGCCGGAATCAGGGACACTGTCGGGCAGACTCCTGTTGCTGGCTCGGCGTTTCAGTCTACTCTCCTCAAGCACAGAAATAACAGTCTCACACAGTGCTGAGCTTCAACCCGGTTTACTTTGCTTTCTTGGCAGGTGTTTAAGTTACGAGACAGTGCAGTGGCAGCTTCGATAGTCTTTTAGCAGCCGGGATGGCTCGTCCAGGTCACTCCCTTTTGTGTTCCTTTCGACGGGCCTTTCTTCCTTTCACTTCCGCACACAAAGCTACGATCCTGAGGCCACGGGCCATTGTTGGGCAACCTGTCTGCTCCCCTGGCCCTAGTACGGCGGCCTTCTAATCACTGCGCTGGGGTTTGGTCACGGGACATAAACATCCCACAACCGACCGTATTGTGGTTGGAGCCACCTCAGAGCCGGCACCCTGGTTACTGCCCTGTCCTTCAGGTTTCCAGCTTATTTGGGTGCACGAGTGGATTGCTCACTACCCGTGTCCTTAGGACTCCTTCTGTCTCTCTATGGTCTGTAACCCAGGACCTGGAACAGCATTAGGATGGTACAGGCCACCGGGTCCATGTCCTTTCAGTTTCGTGTAATGATGGTGTCCTTTCCTCTCTGTCTGACTGAACAGAGCTCCTCTGCTTGACTGACGAACAACTGGCTCCTGTGATGTTTCCTGGTTTTGATCCTTTTTCTGACTGTTTTCTGTCTAACTTCCCCACCCTCCACCTGTTGCCTCCCGCCGCCCCATAGCTGAGCTTGAAGTCCCATGCTCCGGGACCGGGGTGTGTTGGGGGTGTGTTTTGGGTGACTGGACTTACCAATCACAGTTGCCGCAACTTCTAGTGGCAACCAGTCCACAGGGGCACCCCACTTGTGTCTCTGTATTCCCCACGCTCCCCTGTGTGTGGTCACCCGAATAAACAGAGGATAAAAGCCCAAATGGTGAGTGCCGCCTGACTTCCTACATTGTAACTATCTGTATATGCCTGATCTGGAAGATAGAGCAACACCAGAGCAGTTTTCATGTTGCTAGCCGTCCGTAGTTTGCAGGTGTAGCACCCCAGGGGTCTGGTTACAACAAAGGCATTGCCTCCCTCACAGGGGGTAATGTCACGCCTGGAAGCAAAAAGGGGGTTCCCTATTCAGGTAGCAAAGCATCCAACACTTTCCTGTCTCCTGACCAGAAGGGGGAGCTCTAGAACCTGGCTTAAGGGGAGCGTCCCTATATAAAGTTCTGGCCTGGAGGTGGGGTTAGTCAGAACAGCCATGGAGGGAGTCTGAGGAGGAAGGAGAGGAGAGACTGGGGGAGCCGGGGAGCGTCGTGCTCGTCTCAGAGGAAAGCGCACCGGGTCCGAGGGTGAGCAGGGTCTAATGTCCCGGCAGCCAATACTGTAGGCTGGTGAATTCAAAGTCCCCCAGCCACACAGTACCTGGAGGCAAAGCAGCATACTAGAGCTTACTAGAGCCCGGGGTCCACCAAGGAGCATCCCCTGAAACAGGACTTGAGCTGCCTGTCATACTGGCACGTGAAGGAGAGAAGGCTGGCAGCTTAGCTTCAAGCAGCAGCAGGAGCCTACAAGTGAAAGCACGGAAGGGAGGCCTTCAACCCACCCGGCTAGGTGGATCCCCTGATTGCTTCCAGGCTGCCCGAGTTTGCCGTAACATCTAAACCGGTGCCCCGGACTGTACCCGTAACGGACAAGTAAAGGTAAAGGAAACGTTCATTGCTGTGGACTCCAGTTATTTCTGCGCACCCTTCGTCCTGCACTCTATATCCTACTACATCCACTGTCCCGGGGATCCGCTCCGCCCGTGGGGAGCCACTCCATCTCAGCTGCCCGTCCATCATCTCCGGAGGTTCTGCAGCAACGTTGGCCCCTATAGCCACATACCATGGGTGACGTCACAAACAATTTCCTTATTCATCATTCCCTTCCCCTACTAAGCCAAAACCCGTTTCTGCTGCACCCAGGGTCACGGAAACTGGGTCTCGACCCCCGTGGCTCCCCAGACAGTATAGCCTGCTTCCGAGTACCCCACGGCCCTGGGGTCCGACATTTGCATTAGTGCAGGAAATGCATGGTTGTCAGTGGTGCCTGGAGTTCCCTCTCGATTGATTATAAATGTCTGGGAATGTCCATGGCATACTCACCGGGCACAGAGTACACTGCAGCCTATAAGATCTGTGCATGAACCCCCGGGTGATCGTAAATATATAGCCAACATTTGAGACCTTTCCTGCTGCTGTAGGATGGAGAAAAGTAAGTAAAACATTCACTACTCAGATGATATAATGATGGCCTGTTGTTGAGAATGATTACATTATTTCCTGCAGATAAATCAATGTATAGTTGTGTCTAATACCAGAGCTAGACAAACGTGACGTCAGCAGGAAATGGTGATATTGATCCCTTGTGCAGACTGGAAGGTGCAGTGGATAATGTTGTTATTCTTCTGATAAAATGACAGAGCCGGGTGTGGAGCAGTCGATATAATCACCGATGAAGAGTTTTCACGTGTTCTGTGCTGATGAGACAAGTCTGATTTCATCGAGGTTAAATGGAAGCTGCAAACTTTCTTGGTCCAATTGTTTATGTGCTGCCTTAAACCTTCCAACTGTAAAGTGTGATCACTAAGCCTGAAACTTGGGGGCTTTCCATGTCCGGTATCTGGTACAGAAGTAGCAAAACTTGACAACTGATATCTTGGAACACTTCTGTGGAGACACGGGGGTCAGTGGGTGCTCTCCTCTGTGGAGACACGGGGGTCAGTGGGGGCTCTCCTCTATGGAGACACGGGGGTCAGTGGGTGCTCTCCTCTGTGGAGACACGGGGGTCAGTGGGTGCTCTCCTCTGTGGAGACACGGGGGTCAGTGTGTGCTCTCCTCTGTGGAGACACGGGGTCAGTGGGTGCTCTCTTCTGTGGAGACACGGGGGTCAGTGGGTGCTCTCCTCTGTGGAGACACGGGGGTCAGTGGGCAGCTCTCCTCTGTGGAGACACGGGGGTCAGTGGGCGCTCTCCTCTGTGGAGACACGGGGGTCAGTGGGTGCTCTCCTCTGTGGAGACACGGGGGTCAGTGGGTGTTCTCCTCTGTGGAGACACGGGGGTCAGTGGGTGCTCTCCTCTGTAGAGACATGGGGGTCAGTGGGTGCTCTCCTCTGTGGAGACACGGGGGTCAGTGGGTGCTCTCCTCTGTGGAGACACGGGGGTCAGTGGGTGCTCCCCTCTGTGGAGACACGGGGGTCAGTGGGTGCTCCCCTCTGTGGAGACACGGGGGTCAGTGGGTGCTCTCCTCTGTGGAGACACGGGGGTCAGTGGGTGCTCTCCTCTGTGGAGACACGGGGGTCAGTGGGTGCTCTCCTCTGTGGAGACACGGGGTTCAGTGGGTGCTCTCCTCTGTGGAGACACGGGGGTCAGTGGGTGTTCTCCTCTGTAGAGACACGGGGGTCAGTGGGTGCTCTCCTCTGTGGAGACATGGGGGTCAGTGGGTGCTCTCTGTGGAGACACGGGGGTCAGTGGGTGCTCTCTGTGGAGACATGGGGGTCAGTGGGTGCTCTCTGTTGAGACATAGGGGTCAGTGGGTGCTCTCCTCTGTGGAGACAAAGGGGTCAGTGGGTGCTCTCCTCTGTGGAGACACGGGGGTCAGTGGGTGCTCTCCTCTGTGGAGACACGGGGGTCAGTGGATGCTCTCCTCTGTGGAGACACGGGGGTCAGTGGGTGCTCTCCTCTGTGGAGACACGGGGGTCAGGGGCTGCTCTCCTCTGTGGAGACACGGGGGTCAGTGGGTGCTCTCCTCTGTGGAGACAAAGGGGTCAGTGGGTGATCTCCTCTGTGGAGACACGGGGTCAGTGGGTGCTCTCCTCTGTGGAGACAAAGGGGTCAGTGGGTGCACTCCTCTGTGGAGACACAGGGGTCAGTGGGTGCTCTCCTCTGTGGAGACACGGGGGTCAGTGGGTGATCTCCTCTGTGGAGACACGGGGGTCAGTGGGTGTTCCCCTCTGTGGAGACACGGGGGTCAGTGGGTGCTCTCCTCTGTGGAGACACGGGGGTCAGTGGGTGCTCTCCTCTGTGGAGACACGGGGGTCAGTGGGTGCTCTCCTCTGTGGAGACAAGGGGGTCACTCGGTGCTGTCCTCTGTGGAGACACTGGAGTCACTGGGTGCTCTCCTCTGTGGAGACACGGGGGTCAGTGGGCGCTCTCCTCTGTGGAGACAAGGGGATCAATGGGTGCTCTCCTCTGTGGAGACAAGGGGGTCAGTGGGTGCTCTCCTCTGTGGAGACACGGGGTCAGTGGGTGCTCTCCTCTGTGGAGACAAGGGGGTCAATGGGTGCTCTCCTCTGTGGAGACACGGGGGTCAGTGGGGGCTCTCTGTGGAGACACGGGGTCAGTGGGTGCTCTCCTCTGTGGAGACACGGGGGTCAGTGGGTGCTCTCCTCTGTGGAGACACGGGGGTCAATGGGTGCTCTCCTCTGTGGAGACAAGGGGGTCAGTGGGTGCTCTCCTCTGTGGAGACACGAGGGTCAGTGGGTGCTCTCCTCTGTGGAGACACGGGGGTCAGTGGGTGTTCTCCTCTGTGGAGACACGGGGGTCAGTGGGTGCTCTCCTCTGTGGAGACACAGGGATCAGTGGGTGCTCTCCTCTGTGGAGACACGGGGGTCAGTGGGGCTCTCCTCTGTGTAGACACAGGGGTCAGTGGGTGCTCTCCCCTGTGGAGACATGGGGGGTCAGTGGGTGCTCTCCTCTGTGGAGACACGGGGGTCAGTGAGTACTCTCCTCTGTGGAGACACGGGGGTCAGTGGGTGCTCTCCTCTGTGGAGACATGGGGTCAGTGCGTGCTCTCCTCTGTGGAGACACAGGGGTCAGTGGGTGTTCTCCTCTGTAGAGACATGGGGGTCAGTGGGTGCTCTCCTCTGTGGAGACAAGGGGGTCACTCGGTGCTGTCCTCTGTGGAGACACGGGGGTCAGTGGGCGCTCTCCTCTGTGGAGACAAGGGGGTCAATGGGTGCTCTCCTCTGTGGAGACAAGGGGGTCAATGGGTGTTCTCCTCTGTGGAGACACGGGGTCAGTGGGTGCTCTCCTCTGTGGAGACAAGGGGGTCACTCAGTGCTGTCCTCTGTGGAGACACTGGAGTCAGTGGGTGCTCTCCTCTGTGGAGACACATGGGGGTCAATGGGTGCTCTTCTCTGTGGAGACACGGGGGTCAGTGGGTGCTCTCTGTGGAGACACGGGAGTCAGTGGGTCTCTCCTCTGTGGAGACACAGGGGTCAGTGGGTGCTCTCCTCTGTGGAGACATGGGGGTCAGTGGGTGCTCTCCTCTGTGGAGACACGGGATCAGTGGGTGCTCTCCTCTGTGGAGATACAGGGGTCAGTGGGTGCTCTCCTTTGTGAAGACACATGGGGGTCAATGGGTGCTCTTCTCTGTGGAGACACGGGGGCAGTGGGTGCTCTCTGTGGAGACACGGGGGTCAGAGGGTGCTCTCCTCTGTGGAGACACAGGGGTCAGTGGGTGCTCTCCTCTGTGGAGACACAGGGGTCAGTGGGTGCTCTCCTCTGTGGAGACACAGGGGTCAGTGGGTGCTCTCCTCTGTGGAGACACGGGGGTCAGTGGGTGCTCTCCTCTGTGGAGACAAGGGGGTCAGTGGGTGCTCTCCTCTGTGGAGATACAGGGGTCAGTGGGTGTTCTCCTGTGTGGAGACACGGGGGTCAGTGCGTGCTCTCGTCTGTGGAGACATGGGGTCAGTGGGTGCTCTCCTCTGTGGAGATACAGGGGTCAGTGGGTGCTCTCCTTTGTGAAGACACATGGGGGTCAGTGGGTGCTCTCCTCTGTGGAGACACGAGGGTCAGTGGGTGCTCTCCTCTGTGGAGACACGGGGTCAGTGGGTTTCTCCTCTGTGGAGACACGGGGGTCAGTGGGTGCTCTCCTCTGTGGAGACAGAGGGATCAGTGGTGATCTCCTCTGTGGAGACACGGGGTCAGTGGGGGCTCTCCTCTGTGTAGACACAGGGGTCAGTGGGTGCTCTCCCCTGTGGAGACATGGGGGTCAGTGGTGCTCTCCTCTGTGTAGACACAGGGTCAGTGGGTGCTCTCCCTGTGGAGACATGGGGGTCAGTGGGTGCTCTCCTCTGTGGAGACACGGGGTCAGTGAGTACTCTCCTCTGTGGAGACACGGGGGTCAGTGGGTGCTCTCCTCTGTGGAGACATGGGGGTCAGTGCGTGCTCTCCTCTGTGGAGACACAGGGTCAGTGGTGTTCTCCTCTGTAAGACATGGGGGTCAGTGGGTGCTCTCCTCTGTGGAGACAAGGGGGTCACTCGGTGCTGTCCTCTGTGGACACGGGGTCAGTGGGCGCTCTCCTCTGTGGAGACAAGGGGGTCAATGGGTGCTCTCCTCTGTGGAGACAAGGGGGTCAATGGGTGTTCTCCTCTGTGGAGACACGGGGGTCAGTGGGTGCTCTCCTCTGTGGAGACAAGGGGGTCACTCAGTGCTGTCCTCTGTGAGACACTGGAGTCAGTGGGTGCTCTCCTCTGTGGAGACACATGGGGGTCAATGGGTGCTCTTCTCTGTGGAGACACGGGGGTCAGTGGGTGCTCTCTGTGGAGACACGGGAGTCAGTGGGTCTCTCCTCTGTGGAGACACAGGGTCAGTGGGTGCTCTCCTCTGTGGAGACATGGGGGTCAGTGGGTGCTCTCCTCTGTGGAGACACGGGGGTCAGTGGGTGCTCTCCTCTGTGGAGATACAGGGGTCAGTGGGTGCTCTCCTTTGTGAAGACACATGGGGGTCAATGGGTGCTCTTCTCTGTGGAGACACGGGGGCAGTGGGTGCTCTCTGTGGAGACACGGGGGTCAGAGGGTGCTCTCCTCTGTGGAGACACAGGGGTCAGTGGGTGCTCTCCTCTGTGGAGACACAGGGGTCAGTGGGTGCTCTCCTCTGTGGAGACACAGGGGTCAGTGGTGCTCTCCTCTGTGGAGACACGGGGGTCAGTGGGTGCTCTCCTCTGTGGAGATACAGGGGTCAGTGGGTGCTCTCCTGTGTGGAGACACGGGGGTCAGTGCGTGCTCTCGTCTGTGGAGACATGGGGTCAGTGGGTGCTCTCCTCTGTGGAGATAAGGGGGTCACTCGGTGCTGTCCTCTGTGGAGACACGGGGTCAGTGAGTGCTCTCCTCTGTGGAGACAAGGGGGTCAATGGGTGCTCTCCTCTGTGGAGACAAGGGCGTCAATGGGTGCTCTCCTCTGTGGAGACACGGGGTCAGTGGGTGTTCTCCTCTGTGGAGACACAGGGGTCAGTGGGTGCTCTCTACTGTGGAGACATGGGGGTCAGTGCGTGCTCTCTTCTGTGGAGACATGGGAGTCAGTGGGTGCTCTCTATGGATACATGGGGTCAGTGGGTGCTCTCCTCTGTGGAGACATGGGGGTCATGTGGATGCTCTCTCTGGAGACAGGGGGTGAGTGGATGCGCTCATCCGGGGCCGGCTACCTTTAGAAAGACAGCATGGACCAAGTCTCATCCTACTGAATGCCTGAACATCTTACCCATGGGTGGAACACTACTCAGACAACACAGGGTGAGGCAACCACAGAATGGTAAGACTTTATTGAATCCCTAACAGTCAAAGGCATATAACACATAACCAAGCAAGACTTCACAATGTAACAGGCAACAGAGTCTCACTCTCCTGCTTGCTCACCAGGGATTAGAATGTTCCTGCTTTCAGGATTTCCAGGGTCTCTTACTCCAATTCAGCAGCACCCCGCTTTTGGCAGGCACCCACCAAGAAAGGATTAGCAACAATCATAGGAAGCTGACCGAGCACAGCAAAGTCTGTAGCCAGGTTAACGGATTGTCCCAAATTGGGTATCTTTCTTTCGTAGTCGCTGATATTTCAGCCAAATAATAGAATCTTAGGCTGAAGTCCATGTATTAATATAAACCAGGTTCTGATCCACTAAAGCCTAGGCTGGATCATGCATCATCTCTCCGTGGTGACTCAATGAAGTCCCTCTTTATATCCCAAGCCTACACTTCAGGGTATGTTGTGTTCTTCTAGGATTGGTGGAATAAGGCTGTGCCTTTAGTGGCTGGATTTCAAGCCACATACCTAATTCTCCTTTGAGTGTATGTAGTCTGAGGGGGTGAAATAATTACATTAACAATATACAAACCTGGACAAAGGGAGACTCCACACAGTCTGGCAATAAACAAAGACTTAGCAAACATGAGATAACAAAGAAAGATCAACAGTTTGGATAAATTAGGAACATTAACCCTTGGTTTGCATTGAGAAAAGCTGTATTTTCACAGTGTCATTTTCAACTCTGCGGTGACTCTCTAAGTCAGAGGTCCCCAATTCCAGGCCTCGAGGGCCGCCAACAGTGCAGGTTTTCAGGATTTCCTTAGTATTGCACAGGTGTTAATGTGATCATCTGCACAGGTGATGATTCCAGCCCCTGTGCAATACCAAGGAAATCCTGAAAACATGCCCTGTTGGCGGCCTTCGAGTTGGGGACCCCTGCTCTAAGTCAAGAGAAGACCGATGTAGGGTCAATTCAAGTATTGAAGCTAATGGATCTCTTCATAATCACAACACACTCAGTTTTTGTTAACAAAAATGCAATTGAAGGAGTTGTCTAACTCAAAAATAACATTTACTGATCAAAGGGATGGTTGGAAATTCACAAAAGAAGGTAATAGCAAAAAGGTCTCTATGGTTGTCTCCGGTGGTAATGTGTTCAGTGATAAATCTGAAGTTACATTTTTTATGTGGCGCCCCTGCATCCAAGCTGCCACAACTGGTATTGCATGTAATCCAATATGTAGTATCATGCCAGGAGGGAAGTGGAGGACACACTGCTTAGACCCCTAAACACACCTGAACTTCAAGCCAGGAAATGCTGGGCGGAAGAGACCCACCTATAAGGCAGTCCCCACTTCTGTGTGGAGGGAGGAGTTAGGTGAGAAGTGGGTGGCAACTAGGAGAGCTCTACTCAAGATTAGGAGTGAACCAGAAAGAGAGAGAACTGGGAAAGTGCTAGATCAAAGGCCTGGTTAAACAAATCTGCAGCCAGCTGTGAAAGCAGGGCAAGAACAAGCTTCAGGAGGGGTGCCAGCCCCCAACGTGGCCATGAACGGTCATAAAGCTGGAGGTCACTGGGTCTTTATATCCAGTGGCTACCTTTGTGGACCTTCCCGAGCCTTACGGGGCTATATAGGGTCAGATGACCAAAGCCGTCACTCACAGGACTCACAGCTACCTGCCCAGCAGGGAATGGCAACCACAGACACTGAGGAAAGTGGTAGCATAGTGTCACGACAGTGGAAGTAAGCTGGAAAGCCACATACCCTGTGTCTCAGCAAAGTGGACTCCAGCTACCTCTGGGCTGGCCATGCTGCACCCCTGGTCTACACTGTACCCCGGCTATGTTGTAAAGAACCACCAAGTACTTCAAGTAAAGGGTAAGAACCACAAAGACTGTTGTGTCGTCTGATCCTTTCTGCGCCCTCCTGCACCACTACCCTCCTTCTTGTCTTACACCATCTACTACATCATCTGTCTTCTACCCCTTACATGGGAACTGTGCCCTGGCTGGAGACAACCTACCACCTGGCTGCCCTACCATCACCCCCTTGGAAGTCCCTGGCCACCTATGGTCAGAGCTCCAGCTGGCGTCACAAATTATCTCCCCTCTACTCTCCCTTTAACATGTCCGGCCCCAGGCCTCCAGGCAGCTGAGTATCCCTTGGTCCTTATGGCTACGACATTTTCAGTCTCCATTTGGACGACTTTCCTGAAAACTTTGGAACTGTTAGAGACTCGAAAGGGGAATGATTCCATGAGGAATGTTGTGTATATTTTTATCTGCAATAAAGATTGTGCTTCTTCAATTCCATTGTACAAAATGCCACAATTTTGTGCAAAATCCATACGTGATGGTTAAAAATAGATGTATTTTTTCTTCAAATTAGGGCAGAAGGAAACATGAAAATCCGTCATTGGATTTGAGAAATTGGTCATAAATCCAAGTTTTGCAAACCTGTGTAATAATTGACTTTCTTTCCACAGATATCAGCAATCAGTTCTGTAATTAAGACCCAGGGACCTTATTATAGAGTTGTCTAGGAAACATATTTTGCCTGCAGGGATGGTAAGTGCTATATCCACTGTTAATTACACTTATATCTAAAGTAAGTGCCCCCAGAAGTGGCATCTGATCAGCGTTGTAGAGCTGTTATCATTTGTGTATCCATAGAAGAAGCTGAACAGGAAATCATATAATAAACTGTGAATACATTGAGTGCGAGGTGTGCAGAGACGTCTCCCTGTCCTGTGTGGCGCCCAACGTGGGAGCATCTCAATAAATTAGAATATCATCAAAATGTGACTTTATATCAGTAATTCAGTACATAAAGTGACACCCATATATTATATAGAGTCATTACACACAGAGGAATCTATTTCATGTGTTTACTTCTGTTAATGTTGATGATTAATGAAACCCCAAAGGTCGTTTATCTCAGAAAATTAAAGTAGGGATGATGAAGGGTTAAAAATTGCGCTGCCGTTATTTCACCAGATATCAAAGGGTGAATATAATATTGATTTACTAGTCAACACGTTTCAGGGCTCCCAGGCCCCTTCCTCAGGACAAATCAATATCATATTGCCATGTTTCAGGGTGTTTCTGGAAGTCCTTGCATGATTCTAGTGGAAGAGAGGAAATGTCATCACACCCACCAATGAAGGTGGTAATGTCTACTGAATGTATGGTGTGCTTCGACATGGGCACGATAATATTAGTTGGTGGGTGGAGTGGTGCAGGCTATACAAGGGGGTCCTGGCTCACCTTTGCACCCCCTTTCCCACTTGTTGGTCTTGCTCCCAGACCCCCGCTACAATTTTAATAAAGTCCATGGCAATGTCTCTTCCTAACGTAATGACCGGGTGTAGCAATATGGCCATCACAACACCCGGCCCACTGCTGTGCATGAACGGGTGTACAAAGATGGCATCCCTATCTGTTACTGCACATGAGCATGGAAGGACTTTTTTGACAATTTGTCCAATCAGGAGATACCTGGGTTTGCCTGCACTGCAGCCATTTTTCTCTAGGTGGCACTATTTCAGGGTCAAACTTTCAGACAGACAGACTAAGGCTTTTATGTAAGTAGATTACTTTATTATTTCTGTCAACTAGCAAGACAGTACATGGAGTATTTTAGTATGTAAAAGATGTTAAAAATGCATGTCACCTGGAGTTCATTTTTTTCATGTTGTCTCATGAAGACCACAACCGCCCTGTTATAGGGTTATCGCTGAAAAAATCATGTCATCCCTTATGGTTACATGGAAACACTGGGAATCCTTCTGTGTCGTCCATTTAGAAAATTAAAAAGTTATAGCCAAAAATGCAAGTTATCCTTTATCCATAGGATAGGGAATAACTTGCTGACTGTTAGGACTCTGGCTTTTCCTGGTTACCTTTTGTGTCTCCTCTGCCTTATCCAGGATGGTGTCTGCTGCTTCGTTCTGTCCATGTGTTCCTGCCGACTTCCAGGCCTTGCTTGAGTATTTTGCTCCAACTCTAGCTTCCCAGTGTATCATCTCAGTTGCTCCTTCTCCAGCTACCCTGGGTCAGTTCTTCTAACTACTCTGCAGTGTTCTGCTCTGCTGGACTCACCTGATGCTTCCCAGCTACAGGCTGTGCTATGTAAGGATTATTGCTGCTACCAGTACCCTCAGTCTGCTCTCCTGCATGTAAGCTCAAAAGGCTCTGCTGTTGTTACTTCATTTGCTTGTTATTATTTATAAGTGCAGTGCTCAGGACTGTTTCTGGACTCTAGTATAGCTGCACAGCACTGTATCAATATCCGGGACTGTGTTTGCTTAAAGACTATTTCATTATCAGCTCTGCACTGTGTGAACTGCACTTGAAGGACTAAACCATGTTCCAAATTATTATTCATATTGGTTTTAAGTGTCATAGGGTTTTTTTCTTCTTCAATGAAACCCATTGATGTATTGTGTCTCAGGGTTCTTTGGATCACTGAAATCAATCTCAGATACCTGTGATAATTAGTTTAGCAGGTGAGCCCAATAAAAGGAAAACTGGGTGTTCCACAATATTACGCAGGCCACAGTTTTCAAGTAACATGGGAAAGAAAAAGGATCTCTCTGCTGCCGAAAAGCAACAAATAGTGCAAGGCCTTGGACAAGGGATGAAAACATTAGATATTGCACGAAAACGTAAGTGTGATCATTGTATTGTGAAGAGATTTGTGGCTGATTCTGAGCACAGATGTGTTTGTGCAGATAAAGGCAGAATGAGGAAGGTTTCTGCCAGGCAAGTTCATCATATTAAGAGAGCAGCTGCTAAAAAGGGCTTACAAACCAGCAAACAGATATGTGAAGCTGCTGGTGCCTCTGGAGTCCCTCCAACCTCAAGGTGTAGGATCCTTCATAGGCTTGCTGTGGGGCATAAACCTACTATTCGGCCACCCCTAAACAGTGCTCACAAGCAGAAACAGTTGCAGTGGGTCCAATATACATGAAGACTAATTTACAAACAGTCTTGTTTAGTGATGAGTGCCGAGCAACCCTGGATGGTCCAGATGGTGGATGGCCACCATGTCCCAACAAGGCTGCAAGGTCAGCAAGGAGGCGGAGGAGTCATGTTTGGGCTGGAATCATTGGGAAACAGCTGGTAGGCCCCTTTAAGGTTCCTGAAGGTGTGAAAATTACCTCTGCAAAGTATATAGAGTTTCTGACTGAGAACTTTCCCCCATGGTACAAAAAGTAAAAACAGGAGCAAAATCATCTTCATGCAGGACAATGCCCCATCTCATGCTGCAAAGAAGAATACCTCTGTGCCATTGGCGCTATGGGCATAAAAGGAGATAAACTCATGGTGTGGCCACCATCTTCCCCTGACCTCAACCCTATAGAGAACCTTAGGAGTATAATCAAGCAAAAGATTTATGAGGGTGGGAGGCAGTTCACATCAAAACAGCAGCTCTGGGAGGCGACTCTGACATCATGCAAAGAAATACAAGCAGAAACTCTCCAGAAACTCACAATATCAATGGATGCAAGAATTGTGAAGGTGAGATCAAAGTAGGGTTCCTATGTTACCATGTAACTTGGCCTGTTAGGAGGTTTTGGAGTTAAATAGCTTTTTATTTCAGTGAATGTGACCTCCTAATGCTGCAAATTCAACAAATGAGCATGAGTTCTTTAAAATATATAAAATGTTTAGAAACTCCCCTGTGCCTAATAATTTTGAACAGGGCATTTAGAGTTTGTTTTAAATTGTGAAGAGTATACTGTATATACTGTTATCATTGGGAGGTTTCTTCAATAAAAAATTCGATGTATCCTCTAACGGGTGATGACTTTTATTACACTGACTGTCATTTGCACTGACCATTTAGGAAAATCAGAGAAAAAGAACATTAGCATAATAATTTGGAACATGGTGTAGTTCCGTATTCGGCTTGCAGTGTGTGAACTGTATCTAAGGACTATTTTTGTATCTGCTTTGCAGGGTGTGTGAACTGTGCTTATGAACACAGTATGATTTTCACATATATGATATTATAAGACTGAACTCAAGCCTTTATCTCTGTCTTGTCTTGTCTTTGCCCTACGCCATTAGATTCCTGAGATATCCACACTAGTTGTTACACTGACCGCCGTTGGGGAAGAAGACTTTGACAACTGGGTTCCTTCAAGATCAGGGTTCTAGAACCCAAGGACAGAGCTCTGCAGCCTCGCCCAGAATGGAGGGGTGTATGCTCTTCCACTCTTTCTATTATCTATGGACTTGCTGAGTGAAATGCTCCACTATTTTGGTTAATCTAATAGACAATGAATGAAGCCAAATCCCAGTATGCGTCCCTCTGCATTATTCAGTCTAGGGCTGTAGAGCTCAACTTTTGGGATTCCAGAGCCCTGATCTCGAGATTGCTGAAGGTCACAGTGGTCGGACCTCTAGTGAATAGCAAGTTATTCTCTAGTCTATGGTTGAGGGATAAATAATTTTTTGGGGGAATAACTGTAATATACTGTAGGATTACTCAGGGATCTATTTCAGATGAGAGCATAGACACACTGAGACCAAATTTAAGGTGAATAAGTCTATATATATCACACGTGGCAGATATAATGTGATGTACAGCAAATGAGTAAGTTCATATAACAGGTAATACAGAAAGTCTTTGTAAAAAGTTCTAGCAAGATAACATAACACAAAAGTCTCTGGCGATAATTCTCACTAGGAGAAACCAATGGAGAAAAAGTCAGTCCAAAAATAATAAACCCCCAGAGTCCTAGAAAGTGAATCCCCAGAAGGACAAGTCCAATATTTATTATTGCAGTGCAACCTTTAAAGAGTCCTGATGTCCATAGAGCTGTATCTGCACTATAAACAACGGTTAATAGTGCTAGCAGGGCACACAATGCTTACATGACACAGGACTTGTGAAACTGGAGAAAAATCAGGAACTAACACAGACAGCTGCAAGCTGGAGAGTAGCTGATGCTGGTGAGACTGCTGGAGTCCAAGGAAGTAGTTGGAATAGCCGGAGCGGATTAGCAGGAGGTGGAGCACACAAAGCACAGAATGCTTGGAATTCAAACTGAATACTCAAGCGTAGCAAAACGGTAGGCAGAGGTTTATAAAGTTAGAGGAGAGCATCACATTTTTTCAATGTGTTCTTTGCTGCGGTCACCGTTGACGTGGATCTCATTGGTCTAGACCAGGGGTGGGGAACTCCAGATCTCAAGGGCCACCAACAGATCATGTTTCCAGGATTTCCTTAGTATTGCACAGGTGATAATAACATCAACTGTGTTGGTGATGATTGCAACCCATGTGCAACACTAAGGAAATCCATAAAACATGACCCGTTGGCAGCCCTTAAGATTTGGAGTTCTCCACCCCTGATCTCAGCATTCGATGGACCTTGGGGTTGTGTCGGAACAAACTCAACGGTTGAAGATACAAACTTCAGGTAAAATCCACATGTGATACAAGTATCAATATTCTGTTTTCCATCTCAGACATAAGCGAGCATCTAATAAGCAGCAGATGGCACATCTCCTCGTAATTGTGTTACAGTGTAATTGTTTGTGGTCTCAGCAGGCCAAGAATTAGTATCGCGTGATATTTCAAAAAAGGAGCAATTTCAGGCCACCCTCAGTCTGCGGATGGGCTTAAGTGGCTTTCGATGGCTTTGTATTACAATTACGCCTTTCAGTTCTCCTGGTTTCCCATATTATTAATTCTATACATGGGTGGAGGGAGGAGGACGAGGAATAGATATGACTGGAGAGTGAGCAGAATGGCATTGTCCCCTCTCAATGGAGCAATCAGTCTTCAGATTTACACTCCAGGACGAGACCAGAAACAATTGTGTTACAATGTAATGTCATGACATGAAGCATAATTCATGTGACATTATCAGAGATTGATTCCTGAGGAGTAGAGTGGAGGCGTCCAAGGTGCAGGTTAATAGAACGACTCTGTGTTCTCAGATTTAATAGCAAATTGAGAATTATTTATAAGTTTCAAAAAATAGTCAATACCTGTCGGGTAGAGATACGTTCACACCACACTGAAGCCAAAGCATTGGGAGGTACTCCTGACATTACACTAAATGCTTCACAGAGACAATAGAACATCCATTAGGCATAAACATGGATTAAAGGGGTTGTCCATTACTAGAGTGATATCAGGAGCTTGCGGCAGCCACCACTAGATGGAGCTCAGGAGTAATCTTCAGCCTCCACTGGGGGAAGCTCAGGAACTCAACACAACCACCAGTACAGAGACCTCAGGAGCTTACGGCAGCCACCACTAGATGGAGCTCAGGAGTAATCTGCAGCCACCACTAGATGGAGCTCAGGAGTAATCTGCAGCCTCCACTGGGGGAAGCTCAGGAACTGAACACAACCACCAGTAGAGAGACCGCAGGAGCTTACGGCAGCCACCACTAGATGGAGCTGAGGAGTAATTGCAGCCTCCACTGGGGGAAGCTCAGGAACTCAACACAACCACCAGTAGAGAGGTCTCAGGAGCTTACGGCAGCCACCACTAGATGGAGCTCAGGAGTAATTGCAGCCTCCACTGGGGGAAGCTCAGGAACTCAACACAGCCACCAGTAGAGAGACCTCAGGAGCTTATGGCAGCCACCACTAGATGGAGCTCAGGAGTAATCTGCAGCCTCCACTGGGGGAAGCTCAGGAACTGAACACAACCACCAGTAGAGAGACCGCAGGAGCTTACGGCAGCCACCACTAGATGGAGCTGAGGAGTAATTGCAGCCTCCACTGGGGGAAGCTCAGGAACTCAACACAACCACCAGTAGAGAGGTCTCAGGAGCTTACGGCAGCCACCACTAGATGGAGCTCAGGAGTAATTGCAGCCTCCACTGGGGGAAGCTCAGGAACTCAACACAGCCACCAGTAGAGAGACCTCAGGAGCTTATGGCAGCCACCACTAGATGGAGCTCAGGAGTAATTGCAGCCTCCACTGGGGGAAGCTCAGGAACTCAACACAACCACCAGTAGAGAGACCGCAGGAGCTTACGGCAGGCACCACTAGATGGAGCTCAGGAGTAATCTGCAGCCTCCACTGGGGGAAGCTCAGGAACTCAACACAACCACCAGTAGAGAGGTCTCAGGAGCTTACGGCAGCCACCACTAGAAGGAGCTCAGGAGTAATTGCAGCCTCCACTGGGGGAAGCTCAGGAACTCAACACAACCACCAGTAGAGAGGTCTCAGGAGCTTACGGCAGCCACCACTAGATGGAGCTCAGGAGTAATCTGCAGCCTCCACTGGGGGAAGCTCAGGAACTCAACACAACCACCAGTAGAGAGACCTCAGGAGCATACGGCAGCCACCACTAGATGGAGCTCAGGAGTAATTGCAGCCTCCACTGGGGAAGCTCAGGAACTCAACACAACCACCAGTAGAGAGACCTCAGGAGCATACGGCAGCCACCACTAGATGGAGCTCAGGTGTAATTGCAGCCTCCACTGGGGGAAGCTCAGGAACTCAACACAACCACCAGTAGAGAGACCGCAGGAGCTTACGGCAGGCACCACTAGATGGAGCTCAGGAGTAATCTGCAGCCTCCACTGGGGGAAGCTCAGGAACTCAACACAACCACCAGTAGAGAGGTCTCAGGAGCTTACGGCAGCCACCACTAGATGGAGCTCAGGAGTAATTGCAGCCTCCACTGGGGGAAGCTCAGGAACTCAACACAACCACCAGTAGAGAGACCTCAGGAGCATACGGCAGCCACCACTAGATGGAGCTCAGGTGTAATTGCAGCCTCCACTGGGGGAAGCTCAGGAACTCAACACAGCCATCAGTAGAGAGACCTCAGGAGCTTACGGCAGCCACCACTAGATGGAGCTCAGGAGTAATTGCAGCCTCCACTGGGGGAAGCTCAGGAACTCAACACAACCACCAGTAGAGAGACCTCAGGAGCATACGGCAGCCACCACTAGATGGAGCTCAGGTGTAATTGCAGCCTCCACTGGGGGAAGCTCAGGAACTCAACACAGCCATCAGTAGAGAGACCTCAGGAGCTTACGGCAGCCACCACTAGATGGAGCTCAGGAGTAATTGCAGCCTCCACTGGGGGAAGCTCAGGAACTGAACACAACCACCAGTAGAGAGACCGCAGGAGCTTACGGCAGCCACCACTAGATGGAGCTGAGGAGTAATTGCAGCCTCCACTGGGGGAAGCTCAGGAACTCAACACAACCACCAGTACAGAGACCTCAGGAGCTTACGGCAGCCACCACTAGATGGAGCTCAGGAGTAATCTGCAGCCCCCACTAGATGGAGCTCAGGAGTAATCTGCAGCCTCCACTGGGGGAAGCTCAGGAACTGAACACAACCACCAGTAGAGAGACCGCAGGAGCTTACGGCAGCCACCACTAGATGGAGCTGAGGAGTAATTGCAGCCTCCACTGGGGGAAGCTCAGGAACTCAACACAACCACCAGTAGAGAGGTCTCAGGAGCTTACGGCAGCCACCACTAGATGGAGCTCAGGAGTAATTGCAGCCTCCACTGGGGGAAGCTCAGGAACTCAACACAGCCACCAGTAGAGAGACCTCAGGAGCTTATGGCAGCCACCACTAGATGGAGCTCAGGAGTAATCTGCAGCCTCCACTGGGGGAAGCTCAGGAACTGAACACAACCACCAGTAGAGAGACCGCAGGAGCTTACGGCAGCCACCACTAGATGGAGCTGAGGAGTAATTGCAGCCTCCACTGGGGGAAGCTCAGGAACTCAACACAACCACCAGTAGAGAGGTCTCAGGAGCTTACGGCAGCCACCACTAGATGGAGCTCAGGAGTAATTGCAGCCTCCACTGGGGGAAGCTCAGGAACTCAACACAGCCACCAGTAGAGAGACCTCAGGAGCTTATGGCAGCCACCACTAGATGGAGCTCAGGAGTAATTGCAGCCTCCACTGGGGGAAGCTCAGGAACTCAACACAACCACCAGTAGAGAGACCGCAGGAGCTTACGGCAGGCACCACTAGATGGAGCTCAGGAGTAATCTGCAGCCTCCACTGGGGGAAGCTCAGGAACTCAACACAACCACCAGTAGAGAGGTCTCAGGAGCTTACGGCAGCCACCACTAGAAGGAGCTCAGGAGTAATTGCAGCCTCCACTGGGGGAAGCTCAGGAACTCAACACAACCACCAGTAGAGAGGTCTCAGGAGCTTACGGCAGCCACCACTAGATGGAGCTCAGGAGTAATTGCAGCCTCCACTGGGGGAAGCTCAGGAACTCAACACAGCCATCAGTAGAGAGACCTCAGGAGCTTACGGCAGCCACCACTAGATGGAGCTCAGGAGTAATTGCAGCCTCCACTGGGGGAAGCTCAGGAACTCAACACAACCACCAGTAGAGAGACCTCAGGAGCATACGGCAGCCACCACTAGATGGAGCTCAGGTGTAATTGCAGCCTCCACTGGGGGAAGCTCAGGAACTCAACACAGCCATCAGTAGAGAGACCTCAGGAGCTTACGGCAGCCACCACTAGATGGAGCTCAGGAGTAATTGCAGCCTCCACTGGGGGAAGCTCAGGAACTCAACACAGCCATCAGTAGAGAGACCTCAGGAGCTAATGTGGCACCCTACGGTTAAGTAGCCACAAAAACATCTGGGTGGTGCAAGAATGGATTTCCACATCAGGAAAACTCACATACAACACCTTCCACCCCAGGCCTGAAGGGGGAGCTCTACTGACTGGCGTTAGACGCAGTTGCTGACGTCAGATAGGGTCCCCTATAAAACCTAGGTTTGTGGGCGGAGCTATTTAGTTCAGTGATAGAGTTTAGTGCGGGACAGCACTGAGGAAGGGACCTAGTGAAAAGTGTTGCGTTAGGCCCGTGCCTAGGACAGCCTAGCCAGTGTGAGGGACCCAGAGTCAGGGTCGGAGGCAAGGCGAGCTAGAGAGGGGGTAGAGGAATCAGTCCGGTTCACCCCAGAAGAAGCAACCCAGACACTGGAGTCCGAGTCTGCACAGGTTCAGTTAGGCCCAGCAGAAAACACCAGTGAGGGAGGGGGACTTCAGTCTCCCGGTTCAGGAACACTTGTAGCACGGCCATCTACAGAGTCAGGGACCACAGCAGAGTTGGCAGTACTCAGCTGAAAAGCTCTCAACACCTGCAATACAAGTAAGGAGCACATGAGAGGTCAGGGCCAGGTCTTAGACAGCCCAGAACTTTAACAGAGCAATAAGGAGGCCTCATATCTCATGGATGTGGAAATCCTAACTGCCACCTGACCACCCGGACTGTACCCTGGACTTACCCTGTTAACCCTCCTGAGGAGCCATCGATTGCAATGTGAAAGAGACTGTGAGGTAAAATCTGCAAAGAGTCACGTCCCTGTGTGAAAACCCTATCATTGAACACAGCTCCGGAGACACTGCTCCACCTACGGGGAACATTATCAACAAGCTGCCTTATCATCACCCCGGAAGCTTATAGCAGCATCGGTATCATTACTGGGATCCGTAGGTGGCATCACAAGACAATTTATTATTTTATTTTTAACCCCCCTTTTTCAGCGACCACCAGGACCTCGGGCACCGGTCGCTCATGACATCCCCGTGAACCATAGCCCGGGACTGGGTACCCGTCGGCACTTGGGCGGGTCACTTACTGCAGCCACCAATAGGTGGAGCTCAGGAGCAATCTACAGCTTTCAATAGAAGAAACTCTGTTACTTGGTTCAGACACCATTAGATGGAGCTTACTGCCGCCACCACTAAAGGGTGCTCCTGAGTAATCTGCAGCCTCCACTAGAGGAAGCTCAGGAACTCAACACAGCCACCAGTAGAGGAAAATCAGGAGCTTACTGCAGCCATCAATAGATGGAGCTCAGGAGCAATCTACAGCTTCCACTAGAGGAAGCTGAGTAATTTGGTACAGCCACCATTAGATGGAGCTTACTGCCGCCACCACTAGAGGGCACTCAGTAGAAATCTGCAACTTCCACTACAGGAAGTTCACTAACTCAATCCAGTCACCAGTAGAGGGAAGCTTAGGAGGTTACTAAAGACACCACTAGAGGGTGCTCAGAAGTAATCTGCAGCCTCTACTAAAGGAAGCTCAGGAACTCAGAGACAAGTTGTACTAGTAGGAGACAGGCACAGGGAGGCACGAGGGGGGAGACAGGCAAAGATATGGGGGAGACACAGCACAGAGGGGGAGGAGACAGTCGCAGGGGAGATACAGCACACAGAGGGAGAAGTCAGAAGCTGCTCTTACAAGCCCTCAAAGAAAGTCTGTGAGCCAGAACAAGACCTGAACGAGGCTCTCAGACTTGATATGTTCATAGTGTGGCATCGCAATATTTGTTTCTTGTATGTGGTATTATTTGGTCACTGCTGTAATGTGCACTCTGATCATGGTGTGGTGGTATTTCTCGAATGTGTCATTTTTTGGTCACTATGTGGTAGTAATGTGCGCTCTGATCATGGTGTGGTGGTATTTCTCGAATGTGTCATTTTTTGGTCACTATGTGGTAGTAATGTGCGCTCTGATCATGGTGTGAAGAAAAAAAAAAAGAGTAGAGCTGGGCCCTGCCAAGAGAGTCTACCTTGTCATGGTGACAGATTTAAAAAAATCTTTTGGCCTAACAAAATCTAATATCTATGTTTGTAGGTTATCTGGTGTTTAATAAGAACTGTTAATGTGTGATTGCTGAGGACGTGGTGCATAAGTGGAGTTTTTTCAATACTAGGCGATGGAACTGTGGAAGGTTCGAGGGGTGAAGGCAGACCGAGGTGGAGAAGGAGTTTGTGTGTAGTCTCAGGTGGGGCCCCAAACATTTGACAGTGGCAACCCTGATAAGTAAACTCCTGAGCGCCATCTATTGCTACTGCAGTGAGCTACTGGGTTCCATCTACTGGTTGCTGTACTACAGTTCTTGATCTTCTTCTTTTGGAGGTGGCAAATTACACATGAGCTCCCTCTAGAGGTGGTTTTAGTAAATTCATGATCCCTCTTAGTGAAAGCTGCCATAAACAACCAAGCTTGCTTCAATAAGCTCCAAATCTCTCTTTTGGTGACCACAGTAAGCTCCTGAGCTACCTCTAGTGGTGGCTGCAAGATACTGAGGTCACTTAGTGACGGCTGTAATAATCTCCTGAGCTTCTTCAAGTGGTGGCTGCAGTAATCTAAGATCCCTCTAGTGGTGACTGAGGTAATCTCCCCAACTCCCTCTAGTGGTGGCTGCAGTAATCTCCTGAGCTCGCTCCAGTGGTGGCTGCAGTAATCTCCTGAGCTCCCTCTAGTGGTGGCTGCAGTAATCTCCTGAGCTCCCTCTAGTGGTTGCTGCAGTAATCTGCTGAGCTCCCTCCAGTGGTGGCTGCAGTAATCTCCTGAGCTCCCTGTAGTGGTGGCTGCAGTAATCTCCTGAGCTCCCTCCAGTGGTGGCTGCAGTAATCTCCTGAGCTCCCTCTAGTGGTGGCTGCAGTAATCTCCTGAGCTCCCTCTAGTGGTGGCTGCAGTAATCTCCTGAGCTCCCTCTAGTGGTGGCTGCAGTAATCTCCTGAGCTCCCTCTAGTGGTGGCTGCAGTAATCTCCTGAGCTCCCTCTAGTGGTGGCTGCAGTAATCTCCTGAGCTCCCTCTAGTGGTGGCTACAGTTAGATTTTATCATGTATTGTAATAACAGGATTTGCTGCTTTGTAGCAGAAAAATAAAGGTGAACCCCCTTAAGGATTTACGTGCAATTATTCATCCCAAACACCCAAAAGTTTTAAAAAACAAATTGAATTCCCAGGCTGGGGAATAACTTTTATACTAAAATAATGGATGAAGAATATACATAGATATATGATATCTTCTCTAGTTTTTCTTCTTTACCTGCAGATATTCCGGTGATACACAGGAGAGTTTTACGATAAACTTGATATTTTCTGAGTAAATTTTCAAATGAAATGATCGTCTTGTTCCATAAATTTCCTCTCCTGAAAGCGGTCTCCTTAGGTAAATAACGGGCTCCTTGGTGTCTGCCATGTAATATATGGAGGTTGTAATGATGAAAAATGTAACAAACAGCTCGGAGTCCACAGTCCCTGTCCAGAGCCGTCTCCGAGCCTCGTTCTCTAGCAGGAATCTATATATCTAAGAAATGATATCGTCTCTGATGATAAATGGCAGCAACGCAAATTGGAAAAAAACAAAGTTATTATTCTGCATAAATCTCTCTCGCTCATCGTGCCGAACCTGCGCCTCGCTGTAAACTCCACCTGTGGATTAAATGGGCTGCGGAACCCAAGAGAGGAAATAATCACTGATTAATTATCCTTTATTGCCTGAAATCATTGATTGAATTCCAAATATTGCTGGACCGTGATGATAGGAGACGTTCTCAGTAATAGTAGTTATATTCTTGTATATAGGGGCAGTATTATAGTAGTTATATTCTTGTACATAGGAGCAGTATTATAGTAGTTATATTCTTGTATATAGGAGCAGTATTATAGTAGTTATATTCTTGTACATAGGAGCAGTATTATAGTAGTTATATTCTTGTATATAGGAGCAGTATTATAGTAGTTATATTCTTGTATATAGGAGCAGTATTATAGTAGTTATATTCTTGTACATAGGAGCAGTATTATAGTAGTTATATTCTTGTATATAGGGGCAGTATTATAGTAGTTATATTCTTGTATATAGGAGCAGTATTATAGTAGTTATATCCTTGTATATAGGAGCAGTATTATAGTAGTTATATTCTTGTATATCGGGGCAGTATTATAGTAGTTATATTCTTGTATATATGGGCAGTGTTATAGTAGTTATATTCTTGTACATAGGAGCATTATTATAGTAGTTATATTCTTGTATATAGAGGCAGTATTATAGTAGTTATATTCTTGTACATAGGAGCAGTATTATAGTAGTTATATTCTTGTATATAGGAGCAGTATTATAGTAGTTATATTCTTGTATATAGGAGCAGTATTATAGTAGTTATATTCTTGTATATAGGGGCAGTATTATAGTAGTTATATTCTTGTATATAGAGGCAGTATTATAGTAGTTATATTCTTGTACATAGGAGCAGTATTATAGTAGTTATATTCTTGTATATAGGAGCAGTATTATAGTAGTTATATTCTTGTATATAGGAGCAGCATTATAGCAGTTATATTCTTGTATATAGGAGCAGTATTATAGTAGTTATATTCTTGTATATAGGGGCAGTATTATAGTAGTTCTATTCTTGTATATAGGAGCAGTATTATAGTAGTTATATTCTTGTACATAGGAGCAGTATTATAGTAGTTATATTCTTGTATATAGGGGCAGTATTATAGTAGTTATATTCTTGTACATAGGAGCAGTATTATAGTAGTTATATTCTTGTACATAGGGGCAGTATTATATGTAGTTATATTCTTGTACATAGGGGCAGTATTATAGTAGTTTATTCTTGTATATAGGAGCAGTATTATAGTAGTTATATTCTTGTACATAGGGGCAGTATTATAGTAGTTATATTCTTGTATATAGGGGCAGTATTATAGTAGTTATATTCTTGTACATAGGAGCAGTATTATAGTAGTTATATTCTTGTATATAGGAGCAGTATTATAGTAGTTATATTCTTGTATATAGGGGCAGTATTATAGTAGTTATATTCTTGTATATAGGAGCAGTATTATAGTAGTTATATTCTTGTATATAGGAGCAGTATTATAGTAGTTATATTCTTGTATATAGGAGCAGTATTATAGTAGTTATATTCTTGTACATAGGAGCAGTATTATAGTAGTTATATTCTTGTATATAGGGGCAGTATTATAGTAGTTACCGTATATTCTTGTATATAGGAGCAGTATTATAGTAGTTATAGTCTTGTATATAGGGGCAGTATTATAGTAGTTATAGTCTTGTATATAGGGAGCAGTATTATAATAGTTATATTCTTGTACATAGAAGCTGTATTATAGTAGTTACTAGCTGTGAGCCCGATTCTAAAGAATCGGGTAGTCTAGAATGCAATATATAGTTTATTTACTAATATTTAGGGGAATGCGGTGAAATTAATTGTGTGTATACAGGTGGCTCAGTGGGTAGCACAGTATACGGTGGCTCAGTGGTTAGCACTGCGCGGTGGCCCAGTGGTTAGGACTGCGCGGTGGGTCAGTGGTTAGCACTGCGCGGTGGCTTAGTGGTTAGCAAAGTATGGTCGCTTAGTGTTTAGCAGTGTACGGTGGCTCAGTGGTTAGCGCTGTATACGGTGGGTTAGTAGTTAGCAGGGAGTATGGTGGGTCAGTGGTTAGCAGAGTATACGATGGCTCAGTCGTTAGCACTGCGCGATGGCTCAGTGGTTAGCACTGCGCGTTGGGTCAGTGGTTAGCACTGCGCGGTGGCTCAGTGGTTAGTACTGCGCGGTGGCTCAGTGGTTAGCACTGCGCGGTGGCTCAGTGGTTAGTAGTGCGCGGTGGCTCAGTGGTTAGCACTGCGTGGTGGCTCAGTGGTTAGCAAAGTACGGTGGCTCAGTGTTTAGCAGTGTACGGTGGCTCAGTGGTTAGCAGGAGTATGGTGGCTCAGTGGTTAGCAGTGAGTGCGGTGGGCAGAGTGGTCAGCGCACTGTGGCGGGCAGAGTGGTTAGCGCAGTGCGGTGGGCAGAGTGGCCAGCAGAGGACAGAGGCACTTTGCCTGTCATACTTACCAGCCGGTTATCGTCTTCCCCGCCACGGCATTTTCACTCCGCCGTCCCCAGCATCTTGGCTCCACTCATTCAGAGCATTGCTCCTGTGCAGCCTCCTCTCTGCTGAGTATTGCTCCTGTGCAGCCTCCTCTCTGCAGAGCATTGCTCCTGTGCAGCCTCATTACTGTAGAGCATTGCTCCTGTGCAGCCTCCTCCTCTCTGCAGAGCATTGCTCCTGTGCAGCCTCCTCTCTGCAGAGCAATGCTCCTGTGCAGCCTCCTCCTCTCTGCAGAGCATTGCTCCTGTGCAGCCTCCTCCTCTCTGTAGAGCATTGCTCCTGTGCAGCCTCCTCCTCTCTGCAGAGCATTGCTCCTGTGCAGCCTCCTCCTCTCTGCAGAGCATGGCTCTTGTGCAGCCTCCTCCTCTCTGCAGAGCATGGCTCTTGTGCAGCCTCCTCCTCTCTGCAGAGCATTGCTCCTGTGCAGCCTCCTCTGTGCAGAGCATTGCTCCTGTGCAGCCTCCTCTGTGCAGAGCATTGCTCCTGTGCAGCCTCTTCTCTGCAGAGCATTGCTCCTGTGCAGCCTCCTCTCTGCAGAGCATTGCTCCTGTGCAGCCTCTTCTCTGCAGAGCATTGCTCCTGTGCAGCCTCCTCTGTGCAGAGCATTGCTCCTGTGCAGAGCATTGCTCCTATGCAGCCTCCTCTGTGCAGAGCATTGCTCCTGTGCAGCCTCCCCTCTGCAGAGCATTGCTGCTGTGCAGCCTCCTCTCATGCAGAGCATTGCTCCTGTGCAGCCTCCTCTCATGCAGAGCAATGCTCCTGTGCAGCCTCCTCTCATGCAGAGCATTGCTCCTGTGCAGCCTCTTCTCTGCAGAGCATTGCTCCTGTGCAGCCTCCCCTCATGCAGAGCAATGCTCCTTTGCAGCCTCCTCTCATGCAGAGCATTGCTCCTGTGCAGCCTCTTCTCTGCAGAGCATTGCTCCTGTGCAGCCTCTTCTCTGCGCAGAGCATTGCTCCTGTGCAGCCTCCTCTGTGCAGAGCATTGCTCCTGTGCAGCCTCCTCTCTGCAGAGCATTGCTCCTGTGCAGCCTCCCCTCTGCAGAGCATTGCTCCTGTGCAGCCTCTTCTCTGCAGAGCATTACTCCTGTGCAGCCTCCTCTCTGCAGAGCAATGCTCCTGTGCAGCCTCCCCTCTGCAGAGCATTGCTCCTGTGCAGCCTCCTACTCTCTGCAGAGCATTGCTCCTGTGCAGCCTCCTCTCACCTGTATCCTGGAGATCAGCTCTTGGGGGCTCAGTCCGGGGTCCTCTGTCACCTCTATGTTCCCTTGTGATGGCAGGATGTCAGAGGCAGAGAATCACTGATGAGGACATGTCTGATGTGAGACAGCGGCATGATGTCTCCTGTGCTGACACTGCAGCAATTAAAGTGCCTGTGATAATGTCACAGTCATGTGATATAGCCCCGCCCATACCAGTGACATCATCTCAGGTCCTGGAAACCGTGGGGGGGGGGGAGGATAGAGAGAGAGAGACTGTGCAAGGACTCGCAAAGGCATTGCGAGTGAGGCAGCCACGGACACGACGACGGAAACAGCGCCGAATATGACGGAAGTGCCTTAAGGTAATTATATATTAGATAATAATAATAATACTGTCCCCCCCTGCCCCTTCCCCCTTGTGTAATACACAGACTATATATGCTCCATGTTCCACTTGCTGATTTCTTCCCGTTTCTTCCTCCGTAGTTTCCGGTTGTGTGAGCCGTGCTGCTTTCTCTGGGGACTCGTTGAGTAATTTTAAGTGACATCTTGTTTTTGCTCCTTTTTAGCATTTTCATGGTACATTAATCAGTAGCAACTCTACATAATGAGCAATTTACAGCCGGCTCCAGGTGCTGTGATTGCCGTACTCGGGGTCCTGCGGAGATTGGAGATCATTTCCAGTATTTTCCTCTAGGTTTGGTTGTATTAGTACACGGGATGTCTCTACATCACACTCTCGTTTCTGGTTTCTATTGTGTGTCGAGATGCCTATAATATTCTTAGGTTTCCTATTTGATAAGGACATGTGAACATCTTTGAGACTTTACACGTTATTGAGCTGCATACCACTTTCAGGCATCCAAGGGCCTATTCTAAACTTCTGAATGTCTCCAGGTTTTGCATTTAGAGCCATTGGATCCACAGGAACCATCTGTGTTTCATTTGGTTCTGATGAAGGCCATGCCTTGTAGACTTTACATCGATGGATAGGGACTGGAATAGACTATTTGTAAAAACCATAATGGATAACTCAGGAATCTTTTAGCATGAGGTGTCATGAAAACGTAGTCAGTACCTGCAGCTCTCTGGCACCCTCTTATCCTGCTGGCCAAACCAGGTATTGCCAGAGGATATGACAAGGAGCCCAGCTGATCTACTTTTTCTGGTCTACTGTGGCACATGATGTGACGGATGTATATATATATATACCACCAGTTCCTGCCGAGATATATACCTCGATGCAGTTACCCTGCGGCCCACAATATCACAGAAATACAAAAATGATGCTGCCACCACCGATCTCTTTCAGGTGGATCGGTAACCTGTCTGGTAAAGTGTAATAGGGGGAGGCGTATCAGCTCGTCATAGAACAGGAAGAACAAAACTAAGCAAATTATAAAGTTGTACTCCAAAAGTTGGCAGTGTTTACAAAAAGATAAACAAGATATTACAAAAGAGACAATTTACATTTATGCATAAAATAGTTATTAAATAAAAGGGAATAATTATGAAATTGCAAAACCTGTGCAACGAAGGACGATCCCAGATTCAGTGGGGGGGACGGCTCCCCAGAAATGTTGTATGATTCCTCCACGCAGCATGTGGTACTGAGTCTGGCGTCCCAGGGTGGAATGAAGCCAAAATGGATGCTCTGGTTTTATAACATCCAGGAACTTCCACTTGTGTTCACCTCCCCGATGGGCTGGTTCTCTGAAACCCACCTCTTTCACAATTCTCCAAAAACCTCCATTTTTCATATCTTTGCTTGGGCCGCTGCCACGTCAAATTAGTGAACATCATGTTTTCCCTTGGGAATTTACACCAAGATTGATATTAATTATGATATATCTATGAAGTTCAGAAGGTCAGAACCCACTTCCCAGGTTTCTGATTGTTTCCCCGATATAAAAGATATACCATCATAACTGAAAAAAGGTAAACATCCCAAAAATATGATTTATGAATTTGTACCATGATTGTGTCTCATGAAATGTGACGTTAAAAGACTGTAAGTTAAGATAAAGGGATATCACAGGGACAAAACCAGATTAGGCTAGCTGAATTCTGCTCAGCTCAGAGTTTTTTGGCTTGCTGTAAAAATTCCAGACTGGGGGAAAGCAAAGCGGAGATCTATGTATCTTCCTTACAATCGAACAAGGGGCGGAGAAGTTAAAAAAAAAATCTCTGGCTGTTTTTTCAAACATTTTAAAACAATGACAAGAAATCATATTTTCCTGACATGAGGCAATGACCCAACGAAAACAAGGTTTAATGGTGAGAAAGTCTGTATTGTCACACGTGGTAATAAAGCAAAGGTGCAGCAAGATATCAAAGTTCATAAACAAACAATAATAATCTTTAGGAGAAGCCTTAATGGAATATTCTCTTGACTAAGTCAATTTAAAGCCAGATACTCAGGGCACTAAGCGGTGCTGAAAGTCAGGTCCGGGAGAATTTCCCGTTAAGGCGGATCCACTACCGGTGGTGCGCAGCCAAAGCACAAATCAAGATAACCAGGTATAAGAAAAAGCGGCACTCACCGAGGTAGTATAGATGGTCCTTTATTCCCCAATTCAAGAAACGGACAGGGTGCAGGGAGGAGGCCACGGGGGGCCAACGGACGACGACGCCGTTTCACGACAGCTGTCGCTTCTACGGGTCCGGATATCAAGTTCACTCTGAGACATGCTGTAGCAACAGTCAACGAACACAGTTCACACTCAGGCGGCCTGGGAATGGAAATCTCTGAAATACAAGTCCAATACTAGATGCAGGGTAGTTTAACCTAAAGTCCTGCAAAGTCCTGAGCACTGCTACTACATCAATATTAATTGAGGAAGTCATAGAGAGCGAGAGCTTGCACAGCTAATAAGCTGAGCTGAATTCAGCTAGTCTAATCTGGTTTTGTCCCTGTGATATCCCTTTATCTTAACTTACAGTCTTTTAACGTCAAATTTCATGAAATTAGGCTGGCAGGCAGGAACTGAAGCAAAGGAAACAGCTATAAGCAGCTTGGAAACTGAAGAGGAGCTGGCAGCAGGTGTGAGAAGCTGAACTTCTGATAAGCAGATGCTGGAGAACCAAACAGGATTTGCAGGAGAAGGAGGAGCAAACTTGAGCTGAAATCCTAGGAGAATACTCAGATAAAGTACTGGAAGAGGGACTGGAGCTTATAAAGGCAGGGCGACAAAAAATGGCAATATAGAGGAATGATCAGAGGAGGCCATGTAGGAAAAGGGTGAGAATGCACAAAAGGTCATCAGAAGATCCAGAGTCCTGACACTGTTGGGTTGAGCACAGAGCTAGGGAAACTGATTATTTTCCAATGTTGGTGGAGACTCTTATGCTGGATCATTTTTCAGGAAGCATCTATCTCTCCCAACTCACCCATATGTGGCACCCTGGCACCTGTTGGGCACCACAGAAATCCTTAGGGCATGAATGGAGTTAACAGCAAAGCAATACTCACAAACACCACAACACCTTAGAACACCCACCTGGTTTCACCCCGAGCCTCTAGAGGGAGCTCCACTGGTCACTTTGAGCCAGTTCCCCCTATAAATAGAGTCTTGGAGGGAGAAACTTCAGAGTGTGCAGACGCTACAAGAGCTGCCAGCCTGTGTGAAACCTCCACCCTATGAGGAACACACTAGGCCCAACCAGCCTGCTAGCCAGTGAGGAGACCCTTGCAATTGGGGTCAGAGGAACAAGGAGATCACCTCTCAGGAACACAGAGTTATTCTGACTCTTTCCTGACTAACCGGTTACTGGAACCGAAGCTGTGAGAGCCACCGAGCCATCACAGAGAACCAGCACATCTAACAGGAGGTTTAGCCACCTGTTCCACCTGATGCACCCATCCACGAGAGCCCAGGGAAGAGTACAGATCCTGCTCAGACCCTTTTACAGTGCCCTCAGTGCTGCTAACCAGGTGAAGCAAGTTCCATTGAACACACTGCCCGGTCTGGGCAGGATTCCACATCCACCCGACCTTAATGAAAGAGATAGAGAAAGGAAGCCTATTACAACTGCTTGCTGTGAATCTCCAAGATTGCTAACTTCACTAACCCGGTCTGGCGTACCTGAAAACCACCAGTAAAGGTACTTAAAAGACTTTAGTGTGTCTGTGTCTGACTCCTGGGCCTAACAGTAGCACTACCGCAGCTGCCTCACGACATCTTGTGCAGCTCCCGGCTCCGGGGACTCCCGCTCATCCTGTGGGGAGCGTTCCATCTTGCTGCCTAACATCCCCCGGAGGCCTAGCAGCGTTGGTACCGTTACCGAACACCCGCAGGTGGCGTCATGAAGACATTTATCCCTTACTGTTCAGCCATCCCCCCTATTGATCTGGACCACCGGGCTTCACAGCCGCAGGCGCGGTTCCGTGACAAGAAGAGAGTCAACGCCTGCGACGCGAACACCCCGGTCACGGTGAGTCACATACACTTCCAGTAAATGTCTCCTTGGTTGGGCTTTTATGAGTTGTCAGTGGGGAGAGAGGAGAAAACCAATGTCTAGACTTATCTGGTGGTGTTTTATCAACTCGCTAACCAAATGGACGGCATGTTGAAATTCCATTTGCCAAAACCTGCTTGATGATGTAAGACGACAGTCAGAAGGCTCCATCACAAGGTTGTGAGGTCCTCAGTTGTTTCCAGCGACTTTCATCTCATTTGTATGAGGCCTTCTCTTTCAAGAAAAGATCGACCTGTGTGCTTTCTTAAGGTTCGTCATCATCGGAGGAAGCAATTTACTAATTGATCTCTTTTGTTATGTCTTGTATGATCCAAGCATGATATGGAGGAAAGTATGATCATTCAATGAGTGCACCTACTGTCACATGATGATTGCTCCACAGTCCATGTGAAATCCTCTGCTGTAGTTAAATAGCAGTAAATTTCCTTCGGCACATTCTGAGTTAATGTTTACATGCTGCTGTGTGCTGTCTATGTATAGGCGGCTCTGCTGGTGGGAAGTTGTGGGTCTGTCAGTGCCTCCTATGCCTGTGGCCTTTAAATAGTTCCCTTTTCCACCAACAGGTGTTGTTGATAGAGTTTTAGTCTCTGCAAGACCTTGAGCTGAGAAGACGTGTGTGCTTCCCAGTGTTGCTGTGCTTCCCAGTCTGTGGGTGGAGGTGAGGGGATCTTAACCCAGGGCTAACCAGGAGCAGAAGGCAAGTGTGGCGGCCCGGACATCCTCATCATTCTGGGAACAGAGTGAGCCAGGGAACCCCATTCTTAAGGGTCAGACTAGCTCTCCTGATCACCTTTTGCCTATCTTACCATCTTGCTTCCTTATCCCTTTACCACCCTGTGTGACACCTGCACTCCAGCCATAAATGAGGTCCAGAGGTCTCTACTCCAAATAGGAAGATGTCAGTATCATCAAAGCCTCTTACCTTGGATTATGACGATGCATTCAGTTTTGTCATCGTCCACCTGGAGCTTTGATGACTTATTCCTGGTAGTAGACAATAGAGAGCTCTTAGGTTTGCCATTCATTGCTATGAATAATAGTAAGTTTTTAGTAATTATTTGGAGCTTTACTTTTTCAGGAACCGAATCTAAGAAACATAATGAGGCAGTGCGTTATGTGAGCATGTCCACGGCCCGCGCCTGTCAGTGCTCTGCTGGCTGCTGTCACCTCGGGGCAGGTCAGGAGTACACGTGCGGCAGACATCTCTGTCCTCACTACTTCCAGTCTGATTTAAGACATTAAGAGCATTTAGTTTTTTTTATAGTCATCCCATTTTTTGTTACTTTTTTATTTTTTTTATTATTCATCTTTATCCAACTTTTATTTATAAATCCCAATAAAATATAGATAAGACTCCACAAAGTGACCAGGATCTGACTTTACTGTGATCACAGACATGGAAAATTGTAAACTGTTGATGAATATGAATATGCCTCATATGTTAATACTGATAACCTGACATCATTTTTATAGAACCTTGTTGTGGCTTCGTTCTGGCCTTGTTCTGCTCTTGTTCCAGACCTCTTTCAGACCTCATTCTGGCCTTGTTCTGGTCTCTTTCTGGCCCCGTCCTGTCCTCGTTATGGCTTCGTGCTGACTTTGTTCTTGATTCATGTTCACCTTGCTCTGGTCTCATTTAGGTCTCATTCTGGCCTTGTTCTGGTGTTCTAGACTTGTTCTGGTCTCATTCTGGTCTTGTTCTAGTCTTGTTCTGATCTCATTCTGGTCTTGTTCTGGTCTTGTTCTGGTCTCATTCTGGTCTTGTTCTGGCCTTATTCTGGTCTCTTCTGGTCTTGTTCTGGAATCATTCTGGTCTTGTTCTGGCCCTGTCCTGTGCTCATTTTGGCCCCATCCTGTCCTCGTTTTGCCCCCATTCAGGCCTTGTTCTGGCCTAACTCTGACCTTATCCTGGTCTTGTTCTGATCTCATTCTGGTCTTGTTCTGGTCTTGTTCTGGTCTCATTCTGGTCTTGTTCTGGTCTTGTTCTGGTCTCATTCAGGCCCCATCCTGTCCCAATTCTGGCCCCATCCTGTCCTCATTTGTCACGGTTCAGGTCTTGTCCTGGCCTTGTTCTGGTCTCTTTCTGATCTTGTTCTGGAATCATTCTGGTCTTGTTCTGGCCCTGTCCTGTGCTCATTTTGGCCCCATCCTGTCCTCGTTTTGCCCCCATTCAGGCCTTGTTCTGGCCTAACTCTGACCTTATCCTGGTCTTGTTCTGATCTCATTCTGGTCTTGTTCTGGTCTTGTTCTGGTCTCATTCTGGTCTTGTTCTGGTCTTGTTCTGGTCTCATTCAGGCCCCATCCTGTCCCAATTCTGGCCCCATCCTGTCCTCATTTGTCACGGTTCAGGTCTTGTCCTGGCCTTGTTCTGGTCTCTTTCTGATCTTGTTCTGGAATCATTCTGGTCTTGTTCTGGCCCTGTCCTGTGCTCATTTTGGCCCCATCCTGTCCTCGTTTTGCCCCCATTCAGGCCTTGTTCTGGCCTAACTCTGACCTTATCCTGGCCTTGTTCTGGTCTCTTTCTGGTCTTGTGCTGGAATTGTTCTGGTCTCTTTCTGGTTTTATTCTGGCCCTGTCCTGTCCTCGTTCTGGCCCTTTCCTGTCCTCATTTTGGCACCATTCAGACCTTGTTCTGGCCTAACTCTGACCTTATCCTGGTCTTGTTCTGATCTCATTCTGGTCTTGTTCTGGTCTTGTTTCTGGTCTCATTCTGGTCTTGTTCTGGTCTTGTTCTGGTCTCATTCAGGCCCCATCCTGTCCCAATTCTGGCCCCATCCTGTCCTCATTTTGTCACGGTTCAGGCCTTGTCCTGGCCTTGTTCTGGTCTCTTTCTGGTCTTGTTCTGGAATCATTCTGGTCTTGTTCTGGCCCTGTCCTGTGCTCATTTTGGCCCCATCCTGTCCTCGTTTTGCCCCCATTCAGGCCTTGTTCTGGCCTAACTCTGACCTTATCCTGGCCTTGTTCTGGTCTCTTTCTGGTCTTGTGCTGGAATTGTTCTGGTCTCTTTCTGGTTTTATTCTGGCCCTGTCCTGTCCTCGTTCTGGCCCTTTCCTGTCCTCATTTTGGCACCATTCAGACCTTGTTCTGGCCTAACTCTGACCTTGTCCTGGCCTTGTTCTGGTCTCTTTCTGGTCTTGTTCTGGCCCTGTCCTGTCCTCGTTGCGGCCTTTTCCTTTCCTCATTTTGGCACCATTCAGGCCTTATTCTGGCCTAACTCTGACCTTGTCCTGGGCTTGTTCTAGTCCCTTTCTGATCTTGTGCTAGAGTTGTTCTGGTCTCATTCTGGTTGTGTTCTGGCCTTATTCTGGCCTCATTCTTTCTTCTCTTTAGTCTTGTTTTGGCCTTGTTCTGGCCTCATCCTTTCTTTTCTTTGGTCTTGTTTTGGCCTTGTTCTGGCCTTATCCTGACCTCGTTCTGGTGTGTTATAGGCCTCTTTTTAACCTCATTTTGGCCTTGTCTTGGCCTCATTGTGGTCTTGCTCTAGGCTTCTTTCGGACCTTGTTCTCTCCTTCATTTTGGCCTAGTTTTCATATTGTCCTGACCTTGTTTTAGCCTCATTCTGGTCTCATTCTGGTCTCTTTCAGGCCTCATTCTAGCCTTGCTCTGGCCTTATTCTGGTCACGTTCTGCCCTCATTATGGCTTTGTTATGGCTTTGTTCTAGCTCCCATAGAGTTACATTGAGATCATGTAACATAACTTCTGACTTCCAGCCAGTCAGATGTTACGGGCAGAAGATGGGGCTATAGGACCATAGCCGCACCAAATAAGGACTAATTATGATACTGCGGCAGATGAATGAAATGTAATGCACTACTCCAACGTTAGAAAAAAAACCACTGGAGTGGTGATCTAAAGAGTTTTCTGCCCAGATTCCATCTGAAGACGGCGTCCGGTAGATGTACACAGATCAGCTACACTGAATGCTTGGATTAAATCTGAAGATCATCCTTGCATTTTTGCAAAAAATGTTGCATTGTTGAAATGAAATAATGACCTTTTGAATATAAAAATGAGTGCATGCATATCTGCTTGAATTTGGAAATTCGATTTGTATTTAATAAATTCTTTGTGAATCAAATCTGCAGGGAAACAGTTAAAAACGTTTATACTCACCTCTCCTGGAGTCCCCTCATACCTCTCCTGCTGCCTCCAGATCTTCACGAGAGCCGAAACGATTATTCATGGTGTGATGACTGTGGAGACACGGGAGTCAGTGGGTGCTCTCTGTGGAGACACAGGGGTCAGTGAGTGATCTCTGTGGAGACACGGGGGTCAGTGAGTGATCTTTGTGGAGACACGGGGGTCAGTGGGTGCTCTCCTCTGTGGAGACATGGGAGTCATTGGGTGCTCTTTGTGGTGACACAGGGGTTAGTGTGTGCTCTCCTCTGTGGAGACACTGGAGTCAGTGGGTGCTCTCCTCTGTGGAGACACGGGGGTCAGTGGGTGCTCTCCTCTGTGGAGACACAGCGGTCAGTGGGTGCTCTCCTCTGTGGAGACACGGGGGTCAGTGGGTGCTCTCCTCTTTGGAGACACGGGGGTCAGTGGGTGCTCTCCTCTGTGGAGACACGGGGGTCAGTGGGTGCTCTCTGTGGAGACACGGGGGTCAGTGGGTGCTCTCCTCTGTGGAGACACGGGGGTCAGTGGGTTCTCTCCTCTGTGGTGACACAGGGGTCAGTGGGTGCTCTCCTTTGTGGAGACACGGGGGTCAGTGGGTGCTCTCCTCTGTGGAGACACGGGGGTCAGTGGGTGCTCTCCTCTGTGGAGACACGGGGGTCAGTGGGTGATCTCTCCTCTGTGGAGACACGGGGGTCAGTGGGTGCTCTCCTCTGTGGAACCACTGGAGTCAGTGGCTGCTCTCCTCTGTGGAGACACGGGGGTCAGTGGGTGCTCTCCTCTGTGGAACCACTGGAGTCAGTGGCTGCTCTCCTCTGTGGAGACACGGGGGTCAGTGGGTGCTCTCCTCTGTGGAGACACTGGAGTCAGTGGGTGCTCTCGCCCACTGGCCTGGCCGCCGTTAGGAAGAACGCATGGGCCAGGGCTCATCGCATTGAAGGCCAAACTCCTTACTCGTGGGCAGAACACTACTCAGACAACACAGTGTGAGGGAACCACACAATGGTAAGACTTTATTGGATCCCCAACAGTCAAAGGCATATAACACATAACCAAGCAAAACAGACAATGTAACAGGCAACAGAGTCTCACCCTTCTGCTGGTTCACAAGGAGTATAATCTTTGTGCCTTCGGGGATTTCAGGGACAACTACTTCAGTCCAGCAACACCTCGCTTTTGGCGGGCACCCACCGAGAAAAGCATAGCAGCAAGCTTAGGTAGCTGACAGAGCACAGCAAAGTCTGTAGCCAGGTGACCGAATTGTCCCAACCTGGGTATAATCCTTAAGTAGCCTCTGGTGCTCCTCTAGTCAGAGCCGAAGTCCATAGACTTAGGTCACAAAGCGTATGAACCCTTAGTGACTGATGCAGACCCTTTTTATATCCCAAGCCTACACCTCAGGGTATATTGTGTTTTTCCAGGATTGGTGGGATAAGGATGTCTTTTTTTGGTTGGATTCCAAGCCAAATGTTTAATTCTCCTTTGAAGGATTTAGACTGAGAGTGTGAGTGGGTGAGATATTTTTCTTAGCAATACACAACCTCAGACAATTAATACTCCGGATTGCCTGGCAAGTAGCGATGGGCGAATGTACTTGTTACTACTCGGTAATCGCTGAGTAGTAAGGGATTCGCCCGACTCGTTGTAACCGGCTGGTTACAAAAATACGGCGAAGCCCACGTCAAATTTTTCTGAAAAATCCATAAAACAATATAAATAAAAGGGACTGCATCTTTATTAACCCCTCCACCATGGTTGAGGGGTTTGTAAAGATGCAATCCTTTTTTAGGATTGTTTTATTGATTTAAAAAAAAAAAAAAATGACGTGAGCTTCGCCATATTTTTGTAACCAGCCAGATCCAGCAGGCAGTGATGGGCTGCCCCCAACCCCCAGGTGCCTATTTGTACCTGGCTGGACACAAGAATATAGGCGAGCCCCCTTTTTTTATTATTTCATGAATTTCATGAAATTATTAAAAAAAAAATGCGTGGGGCTCTGCGCAATTTCTATGTCCAGCCAGGTACAGCTAAGCAGCTGGGGGCTGGAATCCGCAGCGCAGGGAGGCCCAAGCTTTCTGGGCACCCCCCGCTGCAAATTGCAGCCCGCAGCCGCCCCAGAAGATGGCCCATTCATTGAAGCGCCATCTTCTGGCGCTGAACCCCGCTCTTTCAGTGGCCCTGGTGGCGGGTGGCTCACTGGGTAATAAAGGGGTTAGGGCCAAAGGAAATTTATTGCGGTCACGCCAATATTAGACATGACCGCCATGAATTTCTATTAAATTGTTTTAAAAAAAACACAACACAGAGAAATTTTTTTTTATTAGAAATAAAAAAAAAAGCCATTAGGGACTCCATCTTTAATTAAAAAAATCCTCTTCCGTCCGACGTAGTCCAAAATGCGATGTCCTCTTTGCTACATCCCTGTGCATAGATATACATGTCTGTACACAGGGATAGCAGGCTTGAGAACAATCTCAGCACTGCTACATCTCTGTGCACAGACATGTATGTCTGTACACAGGGAGAGCAGGTGGGCTCTAGGACCCCGGAGCTGCCGCAGCCCGCAGATTCCTGAGCGGTGATGGAAGTTAATTTATTCACTGCTTCTGTCAGCGCTCGGGAATCTCCGGAAAGAGCAGCAGAGAGGCGGGGAGCGAGTCTGCCGGCGCCGGCAGCGGTAAATAGCCAGCCGGGCCGGTGCACCCCCCCCCTTCTTCCCTCCCAACCTCCCCCCCTTCCCCCGCCTTCCCCCCCCCCTTCAATCCTTTTTTTTTTTTTTACTATTCTGTAAAAGCCAGCGGCTTTTTGCCGCTGGCTTTAAAAGAATAACATGGGGAATGGCAGGTTTTTCGTCTGCTGCCAGACCCCTTATAGGGTCTTGGGGCCCGCAGCAGTACACCGCTCTTGAACCAAGACCAGTGTCAACAGGTTGTTACTTGGATAGCGGATAATGCTTCAAGTCAGATTGGCGCCTCCACAAACACCCTGTCTTCCACACGGTCAAGTGTCAGCCGTGATACTGCACCGCACATTTCCCAACCTGATCCTCCTTCCTACCACCTGGCCGAGTACACGTCCACGGACATTACTGATCCCAAACTTGGACACTCGGAAGAGCTGTTCACGTATCCATTCGTAGAATCTGGCCTCTCACCAGCTCCTGTTGAAGTGGGTCATGGGGAGATGGTATGTACAGATGCCCAAATATTTGAGCAGTCACGTTCTCACGAACGGAACGTTGGCAACGTGTCTCAACCAGGGGTGGACGATGATGAGACACAATTGCCAGGAAGTCAGGAGGAGGATCAGGGTGCGGAAGAGGAAGACGACGTGGTGGATGATCCAGTAGCTGACCCAACCTGGCAGGAGGATATGCAGAGCGAGGACAGCAGTGCACAGGGGGAGGGAGGCGTAGCATCCCAACAGGCAGTAAGAAGCAGGGTCATGTCCGCAGGCAGAAGGCAGGCAACCGTTCCCCGGAACAACAACACGACTCAAGGTGCCTGTGCAAATGTTAGGTGTTCCCGAGTCTGGCAGTTTTTAAGTTGGCTCCAGATGACTCTAAAAAGGCCATTTGCAACACCTGCCATGCCAGCAGCAGCAGGGGTACGAAAACTAGC
The DNA here is from genome assembly GCA_033576535.1 of Allobates femoralis. NCBI lineage: Eukaryota > Metazoa > Chordata > Amphibia > Anura > Aromobatidae > Allobates > Allobates femoralis. The sequence goes on along the minus strand of JARQOC010000001.1, from coordinate 623,399,735 downwards.
AGCCTTACCACCACCAGCATGATCAGGCACGTCAGCCAAGCACCCGACTTTGTGGGAAGTACAACAGAGTTGAGGAACGGTGCTTGCTGATGTCACTGCTACGTCTTCGCGTGTTGTGCGTGCGAGCCAATCCCCTGTCCATGCTGGCCGCGAACAAGCCTCCGGCCCTGCACCTGACGTTGCCCACGCACAAATAACACCACCATCATGCACGTCCTTGTCCCAGCGCAGCGTTCAATTATCCAATCAGCAAACCTTTGAACGCAGGCACAAATACGCTGCCAACGCCCCACATGCCACAGTCCTGAATGATCACATTTCGCGACTGCTTGCGCTAGAAATGTTACCTTTCCGGCTGGTGGAGACGGAAGCATTCCGCGACCTGATGGCGGCTGCTGTCCCACGTTACTCGGTCCCCAGCCACCACTATTTCTCCAGGTGTGTCGTCCCCGCATTGCATAACCACGTGTCACAAAGCATCACTCGTGCCCTGAACAACGCTGTTTCAGCCAAAGTCCACCTAACCACAGACACGTGGACAAGTGCTTGTGGGCAAGGCCGCTACATCTCCTTGACGGCACACTGGGTTAATATTGTGGAGGCTGGGACCCAGTCTGAGCGAGGGACGGAACACGTCCTTCCCACACCAAGGATAGCAGGCTCTACCTCAGTCAGGGTTTCACCGACACTCTACAGCTCCGGAATGTCATGCTCTTCAGCCTCCTCCTCCTCCACCTGCGCATCCTCATCCACTGTACCCTCCACACCTGTCCCAAGCTGGAAGCACTGCAGCACTGCCTCTGCAAAGCGGCAACAGGCTGTGCTGAAGCTAGTCTGCATAGGTGACAAACCCCACAATGCAGAAGAGGTGTGGACAGCTCTGAAACAGCAGGCAGATCACTGGCTCACACCTCTGAACCTAAAGCCAGGAAAGGTCGTGTATGACAATGGCCGGAACCTGGTGGCAGCTTTGAGGCGAGGCCAGCTGACGCATGTTCCATGCGTGGCCCATGTGCTCAACCTGGTGGTTCAGAGGTTTGTGAAGTCATACCCAGAGCTGTCTGATCTGCTGGTAAAAGTTCGCCGCCTGTCTGCACATTTTCGCTAGTCACCTGCTGCTTCAGCCGGCCTTGCCGGCTTTCAGCGCCGTTTGCGTCCTCCGGCCCACAGACTGGTGTGTGATGTCCCCACGTGTTGGAATTCAAGTCTGCATATGTTGGTCAGGATATGTGAGCAGAAGAGGGCAGTTGTTGACTACCTGCATCACCTAAGCCGTCGGGAAATGGGTCAAACTCCACACATAACACCTGAGGAGTGGAGATGGATGTCCGACCTATGTACCGTCCTCCAAAACTTTGAGGACTCCACCAAGATGGTGAGCGGCGATGACGCCATTATTAGCGTCACCATACTGCTACTCTGCCTTCTAAAACGGTCTCTGCTCAAAAACAAAGATGATGCATTGCAGGCCGAGCGCGATGAGTTGGAGCAAGAAACAGTAGTGGGTGTGGGTGATAACACACAGCCCAGCCTCATCTCATCACAACGTGCAGTGGAGGACTATGACGAGGAGGAGGAGGATGAAGACATGGAGCAACTCTCTGGCCAAATTGAGGATATGACATGCACACCAGTCATACCCTCGATTCAGCGTGGCTGGCCAGAGGACAGGGGAGATGAGGAGGTGGAGGAGGACAGCATGTTCAGTCATCGTGTTGGTCTGGATACTGAAGTGATGACTGTTAAGAGTCTGGCGCACATGGCTGACTTTATGGTAAGCTGCCTGGCTTGTGACCCTTGCGTTCACAACATCTTGGCCGACAATCAGTACTGATTGGCAACACTGTTAGACCCACGCTACAAGGAGAACTTTATGTCTGTCATTCCTGAGGCCAAAATGCAGCAGTTCCAGAAGGCCATAGTCACGGAAGTAGGAAAAGCATTCCCTTCACAAAACGCTAGCGGCATAGGTCAGGAATCGGTGGACAACCAAGGTGTACGGCCGAGAGGGGCACAAGTCCAATCCGCCAGAGGTAGGGGAACACTTTTTAAATAAAAAAAAATGCGTTGGGCTCCGCGCAATTTCTATGTCTAGCCAGGTACAGCTAAGCAGCTGGGGGCTGGAATCCGCAGCGCAGGGATGCCCAAGCTTTCTGGGCACCCCCCGCTGCAAATTGCAGCCCGCAGCCGCCCCAGAAGATGGCGCGTTCATTGAAGCGCCATCCTCTGGCGCTGAACCCCGCTCTTCCAGCGGCCCTGGTGGCGGTGGCACGCTGGGTAATAAAGGGGTTAATACCACCTTTGTTATACAAGCTGGTATTAAGCCCGGGATTCTTAATGTCAGGCCAGGTTTGACCCAGCCACTAAGAATCTCCAATAAAGGGTTAAAAAAAACACAACACAGAGAAATTTTTTTATTAGAAATAATAAAAAAAAAGCCATTAGGGACTCCATCTTTAATTAAAAAAATCCTCTTCCGTCCGACGTAGTCCAAAACGCCATGTCCTCTCTGCTACATCCCCTGTGCATAGATATAGATGTCTATGCACAGGGAATGAGCAGACTGAGAAGAATCTCAGCTCTGCTACATCATCTCTGTGAGCAGGCGGGCTCTAGGACCCTGGAGCTGCGGCAGCCAGCACACAGAGCAGACAGCCAGACTCTTATCTGTGCGAGTTTCCCTGCGATTACTTGCACAGTAAGGAGTCCAATGCAAGTCAATGACAATCCTAGTTTTGTCAGAATCTCTGACAAAACTAAGATTGCCATTGATTTGCATTGGACTCGTTACTGTGCGAGTAAACGCTGGGAAACTCGCAGAGTACCGAGTCCTGCGAGTAGATTCGCCCATCCCTAATCAAGATGAACAAGGGTTGGATTGGGCCAGACTTCACCACACCACCAGCAAATGACAGCGGAATTTAAATTTTGTTATGGGAATTTGCCATGTACCTCCACTCACCCATGGGTACACACTTCTGGACTTTGGCTAATCGCTGGACTGCTCCTCCTTCTCCTCATGTGCCACTATGATGACCGTTACAATAGTTAGGCTTTTGTTTCAGGTATACCCCAGTGGTAAATTTTTTCGCCCATTCTTTTAGAATGGGCATTACAACGACAGGAGACCCGCTCCTTTTCAACGGGAAAAATGTTTTGAGGCCCTCATGCACATCTCTATCCAGGGACAATGTGGAGCCTCCCAATTTTTGGCTGCCCTGCCAAAGGGCTATACTACAATACACCCACTTCAGGTTTACAGGCCCTCCTGCATGTCTGTATGCATGGGACATTGGTGAACCTCCCAATTTTTGGCTGCCCTGCCAAAGGGCTATACTACAATACACCCAGTTCAGGTTTACAGGCCCTCATGCACGTCTCTATCCAGGGGCATTGGTGAACCTCCCAATTTTGGACTGCCCTGGCAAAGGAAGATACTACAATAGACCCAGTTCCTCAAAATGGGCACTTTATTTGTAGACAGGGCTTCATGTTCGTCTCTTGTCAGGGACATCGAAGTGCCGCACAATGTTTTCACGTAAAATCTTTTATATAATCACAAAAAGTAACATACACCAGCTGTATCTCACTATTGGGTATGTGCCCTTAACATTTCCACCATAAATATTCATTTTGGTGTCATTTTGGAAGGTTTTCTGGACACTCCGTAAAATTGGCGTGAAACTCGGACAAGATTGTCCACAGCTGTGATCAATGAGTGAGAAATGCTTCCAGGGGTCTTCCCCATGGTGTTCCCATGTCATTTCAGCACTCTTCTGAGACTTTTGTGACATTTTTAGGGTTTTTCCATGCTGCCGGCGGTCATTTCATAAAAATACTCGTGTCTCCCATAGGATAACATTGGGCTTGGTACTCGGGCCGAGTACACGAATATCTTGGGATGCTCGGCCCGAGCTTCGAGCACCCGAGCATTTTGGTACTCGCTCATCACTAACAATAACTTACCAAACATTAGACAACAAACAAAAGACTAATACGTCTGGCCAAATTAAGAACATAAACCCCCGACATGCAGAGAGAAAAGCTGTGTTGTCACAATAACCCCCCACTAACGTCAGCGACAGGCATCACACCCTACATGACGTCATGGAGCCTAGTGAAAAGCAGCATGCCCTGAGAAAAAGGCTAAAAGGGAGCAGTCAAAGCGCCGGGCAGCAGTGGGACAAGAATGGGTGGGATGAAGAGAGGTGCATATAATCATTTATTTTTTCACCCCTTCCCAGGACTTTTTATTGGCGCTAAGTTTTTTTTTAATGCTAATCATATTGTACCCTTACTGAGCATATCTGCCTAAATCTACTTTATGGAGATTCGCTCAGCTCTATTCGGGATGCTAGGGTTTTGGGTGACCCCTTTGTTGGCGACAACATGGGTCATCACCGATCTCTCCTTGGAAGCTGAACATTTTATGTCAGTTTTCACTTTTTGCAAAAATAGTTTATTTCTTTATTTTTGATATATTGTTTCCATGTAGAACCACACATCCTTCTAATACAAACACTTTGCAGTAAGTAGAGGATTACACTGAAGACTCCCAGTGGGATCGGAGCCGTATCCTCGGTGCGCCGTCATTTGCTTATCTGGGACGATATCTATACCTCGTCTATAAACTCCACCGTATTTACATAATGTTCGTCGATGTGTCACAAATGCAATTATCCCTGAGATTTCTGCTCGCGCAGGATGTGAGACGTGTGATCACAATATGTTGCAGCCGCGCAATAAAAACAACGTCATGACAGTAATCTGCTTTGTTCTGCCGCTAGACTGTCGTTTGAAGGATTGATGAGCGTGAAGCGTCCATTGTCCTCAGGAAACACGTTGAGTCATATTTCATCGTCGGCAGGTTGGACGTTTGCCTCCGCTGACATAGGTGTTCATACATGATTCACCATAAGGGCTCTGCTGCAGATATACAGTGAGCGATTGCTAAGTTGCAAAGTTTCCAAACATTTGGGTTGTTGATGAATCCAAAATGTTTAGGATTTGGTTTGAGCAAAACAGTCATTTTGTGGATAAAATATATATTTTTTTAAATTTAATGACTTTTGTCACTTCCCCACGTGACTGTCATGGGGTGTTTATAACGGATGGGCAAAGGTAATCAGAGGAACTAGTCTGACCCTGTTCCCAGACGTTCCTCTAAAAGTGAAGCTGTCTGGGCTGCCACCCTTGCCCTGCTCCTGACTAGCCTTTGGCTAACACCCCCTCACCTCCACCCAGGGATAAGCACAGCAACTCCTCCCACATAGGATAGCTCTCTCCAGGAAGCCACACTATAGCTTCAGCAGGAAATGCAACAGCATCCACACAGCTTATGGTTATGCAGAGAATGAACTCTATCAGTGACATCAGGTGATGGGTCATGAGACTATTCAAAGGCTGGAGGAGTGGTCATTACATCACCTGATACAGACAGCAATACAAACTAACATTGCAGAGCCACAGCAACTAATACTGCAGAGCCATAGCTACTGATGTTAACCCGTAAGGCAAACCGCACTTGCCGCACCTACCGCAAGCCCCATAGACATTGTATGGGACTTGCCGCAAGTGAACCGCAAGTGCGGCCGTTATGCGGTAATTGCGGCAGTTGCGTTTTTTTTTCACCGCAACTACCGCGATCATCGAAAACCGCTGATGTGAAAGCAGCCTAATCTGCCCAATTTGAAATGCAGTAGAATTTCTCATCACCAGTATTTGTTGCTAGAAATCCATTACTGTCTGTGTTAGACCAAAAATTACCAAATCCAACTGTGATCCGGATTACGGCTGTGAATGACTTGGGGGCTGAACTTTTATAGTTTCCTCCCCTGAGAATCAGATTATTGGATTTTTTTGCATTCTACTGTTTTACCAGCTGATTACCTGTAGGGCCTACTGTATATTTATTTATTTATGTAACAAACTTCATCTTGATCTCAAGCCATGGCGACTTGATGGTTGAATGCTCTTTAGGAAGGTTGATCTTGTGCAGCCTAGATAGGTCCACCAGGGTCTTCTCCAAGCCTAGATAGGTACACTAGGGTCTTCTACAAGCCAACATAGGTCCACTAGGGTCCTTGGAGAAGACCCTAGTGGAGCTTTCTACGGTCTTCTCCAAGCCTAGATAGGTCCACCAGGGTCTTCTCCAAGCCTAGATAGGGCAACCAGGGTCTTCTCTAAGGTAGATAGGTCCACCAGCGTCTTCTCCAAGCCTAGATAGGTCAACCAGGGTCTTCTCTAAGGTAGATAGGTCCACTAGCGTCTTCTCCAAGCCTAGATAGGTCAACCAGGGTCTTCTCCACTGTTATGTTGATTGTATTAATCTATCAGGTTGCTGGTCTTCCTCTTCGCCTTGTTCCTTCTATTCTTCCCACCATGATGTCTTCTCCAGTGATTGCTCTCTTCATATGATGTGTAGACAAGTCGTATCTTGGTGATCCTTCCTTCCAGTGACATGTCTGGCTTGATGTGTTCCAGAATTGATATGATGGTATTGATAACATCCTTCTCCAGCTCCACATTATGAAGGTGTTGATTCTTCCTCTGTCTTGTTCCTTTATTGTCCAGGTGTCACCTCCATATGTTACTACAGAATAGACCAGACTATGTACGAGCCGTGTCTTCATCACCAGTGAAATGTTACTACAGAATAGACCAGACTATGTACGAGCCGTGTCTTCATCACCAGTGAAATGTTACTAGAGAATAGACCAGACTATGTACGAGCCGTGTCTTCATCACCAGTGAAATGTTACTAGAGAATAGACCAGACTATGTACGAGCCGTGTCTTCATCACCAGTGAAATGTTCTTTGATGTGAAGGCCTTGTCCAGCGACTTGATTGTGGATTTCACCAAATCTTTTCTTGTATTGACATTGCTGCATCTTGAGTGATTATTGATCTGAGTAGGATGAAGTCCTTTACTGTTTCCAGTTCGTCGTTGTCCATCTCACATGTGTCCCAGTCGTTCCTGGCAGTAGTCAGCATCTTTTTCTTCTTTGTGTTGAGTAAGTGTGGCACCCCTGCGTCCAGGAGGCCACAAAGGGGACTGTAGCCAGGAAGGTAGGAACGACAGTTGAACACCAACACCCTCACTGCCCACACAACCCACGTAGCAGTAGAAAGCAGCACCCAACCCGGAGCCTGGAAACTCTAGGCGGGCAAGGGGTGGTGGGTTTATAGACAGTGGGTGGGCCAACACGTAGGTAAGGTGACAGAGGGTACATATAGTACAGGGGGAGGAGAAAGGAGTCAGTAGGCCCAGGGTGCCGAGCAGCAAAGACACAGACCAGCAGCAGGCTGAGGAGCATGGCACAGGCCGAAAGACAGCAGTAGGCCGGAGTAGGCTGAGCAGCAAAGAAAGAAGCACATATCCTGGAAGAGTGGGGTGGAAGGAGCGCAGAATCTGGAGAGCCAGTGCGAGCCGCAGAGAGAAAGCACGTCCGGAGCCAGCACCCCAGGAGTGTGAAGGATGAGAGGGACAGTGACACTGGGCCCTAGAGCCACGGCTGAGACGGCGGACTGCAGGTGGAGTAGCCCTCCTATTGAACCCGAAGACACGGTTAGAGAGAGCCTGGTAGAGCCTCACCACCGAGGACTATTGGAGGCTAGGCTGAGAGTAGAGTGTCGGCTCTAGAGGGGACCGCAGATTTACCCGGTATCCCCAGACAACCGACGAGGGACCACAGCTACACATTAGGGTCCCTACCCCAAAGGACAGGCAGCTCAGTGGCAACCCGGAGGGCTCACAGGAGTCCGAGCCACCGCCATACTGTCTGGAGACGCACACTAAGTGACTAAGAGAGAGAGAGAGAATTGAAAGCCTTGAAAGGACAGAGAGACAGAGTGAGGGGTCACAGAGAGGAGAGACCTGGCTGCAGGGAGCAAAGGGAACCCGGAGGGGAAAGTGTGCCCGTGTAAAGAGTGTAAACTGTGAACTGTACTGGAACTGTAACTGAGAAAGGACTTTGAGAAGTAAACACGGTGAACCCTGAATCTGACTCCCTCGTATGTTTCTGCCTGCACATGATTCCCTCCACACAGGTCTGCAGAAGATCCCCGCCTGGAGAGCCACAGCTTGTTAGCTCTAACACTGAAGGAGGATTCCTGCAGCATCTGGACAGTAAGTGTACTACACTCAGCACAAGGCCTGCACACTACACAATAGACTTTACCATCACTACCCCGAGGAACCCAGTTCTGCCCACGGAGAACTATTCCAGCTTAGCTGCCATCACATCATCCCCGGAGGTTCTGCGGCAGCGGTGGCCCCACTACTGGCCACACACTGTGGGTGGCATTACGACTGACATTATCCCCTGTAAATACACACTTATTATTGCCAGGGCCCGGGACACGGTCCGGATCAGGACCACCTGTGACATTCCCCAGAAGCAGACACGGTCCGGTACAGAGTACCCTCGTCCCAGTGGGCACGACATAAGACAAGATTCACACCACAGTTTTTCGGGTCAGGGGCTGTCCGGCGGGAGCTTGACAGCCCCGGATCTGATTTTGCCCCTATTATATCCCTATGCTGCCAGATGGGGCCGGATGGCAGTTATTTGCCATCCGGTTTTGGCGTCTGTCCGGCAGGATCCGGCTGTTTTTGTTTTTTGCCTTGAACACAAAATTGGAGCTCGCAGCATTTTTGTGTCCGGGGCAAAAATCGAACAAAGCTGGATGCGGGGCGATCTGGTGCACATAACATGGGAGTCTATGGGCGCTGGATCCGGCAGTAAAATGATCCGGTTCCCAGACGCCGGGTGCTGAAATTGTTAAATTGTTAAAAGCAGCTGTATTTCAGCACTTGGCGAGTTCCCCGGCTGAAATATCAGCACCGCGGCCAGCTCCCCTATAAGCCGCTGTGCTTATATTTCAGCACTGGACAGCAGCACCGTTTGTCCGGGGCTGTCAGGTTATGGCCAGGGTCACACATACCATTTGTTTTTGACTTAAATCCGTTTTTGGGATAATTTTGGTCATTTTTTTTCAAAGTCCGTTAATGCATATGTGTGTGCGTTTTTCAGAAACGCATACATTTTTGTGCAGCATCCCAAAAAACGCTGCTAGAGTATATGTACCATGCGTTAACGCTAGCAGCGTTTTTTGGGATGCTGAACAAAAACGCATGCGTTTTTGAAAAAGGCAGACACACTTAAGTGCACCATGCGTTAATGCATATGTGTTTTTGGACTTAGAAAAAAAATGGCAAAAATAATCCCAAAAATGGATCCAAGGTCAAAAAGGGATGCCATGTGTGACCCTGGCCTTACTGTACCACAGCCCGCTTGGCCATCCACCGCACTTGTTCCGGTGATCGCCGCTGCCTGTATTAAGGTGCCGCTGTCAGGAAAATATGAATTCTTATCATTGTTTTAAAATGTTTGAAAAAACAGCCAGAGCTGGCTTAATTCTCCACCCCTTGTTTGTTTGTAAGGAAGATACATAGATCACCGCTTTGCTTCCCCTCAGTCAGGAATTTTTAAGACTAGACATAAAACTCTGAGCTGAGCAGAATTCAGCTAGTCTAATCTGGTTTTGTCCCTGTCATATCCCTTTATCTTAACTTACAGTCTTTTAACGTCAAATTTCATAAGACCCGTTCATACCACAAATTCATAAATCATATTTTTGGAATGTTTACCTTTTTCCAGTTATGATGGTATATCTTGGGTTCTGACCTTCTGAACATCATAGATATATCTTTTTTTTGTTGGGGGGGGGAGGCTTCAGTCCCATGATGACATGAATTGTTTAATTTGTGTATTTATGTCTATGTAACAATCATAAACTTGGGAAATGGGTTCTGACTTTCTGAACATCATAGATATATCATATTTGATATCAATCTTCATGTAAATTCCCGAGGGAAAACATGATGTCCCTGGCCAAACCAAAGATATGAAAAATTGAGTTTTATTGAGAATTGTGAAAGAGGTGGGTTTCAGAGAACCAGCCCACCAGGGAGGTGAACACAAGTGGGAGTTCGTGGGTTTTATGTCCCATTACATTTTGGGCTCATTCCACCCTGGGACATCAGACGCAGCACCATACGCTGCGTAGAGGAATCATACAACATTTGTGGGGACCGTCTTCCCCCCACT
>JARQOC010000001.1:623319606-623389522 GCA_033576535.1 Allobates femoralis | reverse complement strand
CCCACCTGTAGACGCATGCCGCGGCAGCGACCAGGGCAGCAGGGACCCCTATCTGCAAATGGCTCTACAGCAACTTCCCGCAGAGGATCATGGAGGGCGGCTGAGGCTAATTCAGCAACACCAAGAGGCTGCCGAGCGAGAGGCTGAGGCCCAAGCTGAGCAAGAGGCTGCCGAGCGACAGGCTGAGGCCCAAACCCAGTGAGAGGCCCGAGCGAGCCCAGCGAGAGGCTGCAGAGAGGCAGGAGCCCAAAGCCCAGCGAGAGGCTGAGAGAGCCGGGCGGCAGGCCCAAGCGCAGAGAGCACACGAACTGCAGATGGTCCAACTGGGGATATCACCATGCACTTCACGGAACGGTGAATCCAACAATGCGACCATGTTTAAACCCCGTCCAGAGCATTTTCCTGTGCTGGAAAAGGACGAAGACCTTGACACCTATCTGAGGTTTTTTTTGAAGACTTGCATACATTACCAGCTGTCGCCCGACCAGTGGACCTGGTACCTAATCGCAGGGCTGAGAGACAAAGCTCTGGTGGCGTTTTGGGCTCTCCTCGAGAGCAAGATGGGGAGTATGATGCTATTAAGAGGCCCTAATACAGAGGTTCCAGATGACTCCTGAGGTGTACCGTAGAAAGTTCCGGAACGTACAGCGTGGATCACACGACAGTTACAGTGATGTGGTTAACGGGCTCAGAACCACCTTTGAGCAGTGGATCCAAGGACTGTCAGTGACCACCAATGATAACCTAAACGACCGGATGGTGAAAGACCAATTCCTGCATCTTTGCCCCACTGAGGTGCGACAGTTTGTGATGGATCGGGAGCCACCAGATGCGAGCAACAGCAACGCAGATCGCAGGCACCTACGAGACTAAGCAGAAACCGGAGCCCATCGTCACCAACAATAAAGGGGGTTTCCCATCAACCACAATCCCTGCCCCTGCCAGCCGACCTGCCGGAGGCCCTGTCCCAGCTGCCAGCACTTGGCTGACAGCTGACACACGCAGGTGCATTTAACTGTGGACAATCGGGACATGTGAACGCCACTTGTCCGGAAAGGCAGAAGAAGAGTCCCTCATCTGAGGCCCCAGGGCCTAGTGCTGCTATTTGGTTTGTGGGTGGTACGGGTGGGAGTCCCCGGGAGAACTTGCAGTCAGTCACAGTGGGCAACACCATCACTGTGGGGCTCAGGGACTCTGGCGCAGAACGAACTCTCATCCGCCCCGATTACGTGTATCCTCATGAACTCATCCCTGGAAAGACACTGACTGTCACCGGTATTGGGGGTGAGCGCCGATCTGTGCCCATGGCCCAGGATTTCCTGGACTGGGATGTGGGAAGAGGGTGGAGGGAGGTTGGGGTAACCAAGAACTCCCCACCAATGTGTTATTGGGAATGGATTTGGGGTGGTTGGTTGCACACTATGTCCCCAATAACCTTCCAGAGCTGATATATCGGGTAATGTCAATGCTGATAATGTGCATGAAAATGTCAAAGTGTTGCCTGTTAATAAAGTGAATTGTGCTGTTAGGGAACTCAGTGATATCACACCGCAGGGTAATATTACTTAGGATCCCATGAAGGTAGCAGAAATCAGCACTAAGGTGAATGGAAGCAGGCATGGCAACCACAAGAGTGCTGGTGTGTGCCACCTGCCAGGGTTACACCAGACTCTAACATGGTGGGTGCTAGCTGTTCCATGGTAAGTGCTGATCCTGGGACATCATAGTGTGATTGACCTTGTGATAAAGGAGAACTCAGAGATGTCACGCCATGAGCTGGCATCGCCAAGGGTTTCTTCCAAGGTGTAAGATTGGTCGCTAAGGTAGATGGTGGCAGGCATGAGGACACCGAGGAACATGGTCCCCTGCAGCGTGCCAGTGTCACGACGAATGGTGACACAGACGTGGGTAGCTGCCCCATGGTAAGTGCCGGTGCTTAGGCAACACAGCGTTATTGACCTCATGGTGGAGGAGAACTCAGCTATGACATGCCAGGAACTGGCATCGTTGAGGATCCCCGAAAGGTTATAGTACTTGTTGCTATAGGAGATGGTGGCAGGCATGGGAACCACAAGAGCAGTGGTTACATGCCACCTGCCAGGGACACAATGGACTGTGACATGGCGGATTCTAGCTGCTCCATCCTTAGCACTGATTCCGAAGGATCACCAGAAGAGGTTAATATGTTTTCCCCGACCGGGCACGAGGCCATAATCTGTCCGTTGATGGAAAAGAGGTGCTCACTACCTGTCAGGGTTATGAAGGAGCAGCCCCCAAAACCTATCAGAGTAGTGAGGCACCGTACTCCACAGTCGGCCTATACAATTGGGAGATCGGCCCACCGTTTATCCAACTGATTGGAAGACAGGCCTCCCTGCCATTCCAGACCATGGGAAAGAGGTACCCCTGGCTTGTCCGAATGGGAGACTGTGTCAGAGAGATGGGAGAGCAAATCCCCTCACCTGTCAGAAAGGCGGAATGGCAGTTCCGACAGCCTGTCAAGTTAAGAAACTGTTTCAGTCCACATCTTGTCAGGGTGATGGTAAAGCTGTGTCGCTGGCCAGTCATGTCAATCAGAAGGTGGCGTTATTCCCTGGGGAGACGGCCATCCGAGTCACTTTCACCCACAGCTGAGTACTGGGAATGCAGGGTCTGCTCTGCATTCTGGGTCCTCAACCTATAGAGGGATAACCGGACCACCTGCTGACCCAGAACAGGTCCAATATGGTTCCTGTGAAGTCCAGGCTTCCACGCCACTTCTGGCTATCTACTAGGGGTTTCAAGTGTGACCAGCGATGACAGTCTGAGTGCTGAAAGGCCTTGCAGAGACCCCCGTCTCTGAGCCCGAATCAAAAAAGGTCCTGTGTGGATCCAGGTAGTGAGAGAGATCACCAATCTGCTCATGTCAGAAAGCCCAGAGGTCCTACCTCCGTAGCGCAGTCTAAAAGGGGGAGGTGTCAGGAAAATATGAATTCTTGTCATTGTTTTACAATGTTTAAAAAAGACAGCCAGAGATTACTTAATTCTCCACCCCTTGTTCGTTCGTAAGGGAGATACATAGATCTCTGCTTTGCTTCCCCCCAGTCAGGAATTTTTAAGACTAGCCATAAAACTCTGGGTGAGCAGAATTCAGCTAGTCTAATCTGGTTTTGTCTTATGATATTCCTTTGTCTTAACTTAGTCTTTTATAAGACCTGTTCATACCACAAATTCATAAATCATATTTTTGGAATGTTTACCTTTTTTCAGCTATGATGGTATATCTTGGGTTCTGACCTTCTGAACATCATAGATATATAATTTTTTATATTAATCTTCGTTATAAATCATGATGTCCCTGGTTTAACTGGGAGTGGCCCAACCAAATATATGAAAATGGAGACATATGGAATTAAACAAATAAAATTAGAGCAGCTGGGCTCCTTACCTTATCCTCTACCATACCTGGTTTGGCCAGCAGGATAAGGAGGTGCGCCCGAAGAGTTGCAGGTCCCTGACTAGGTTTTCATGACAGCCGCACTGACCTCTTTGTCTGAAAGGGTGTGTGTGTGTCGTAATGGGGATGATGGGGGATACGATATTGGGGCAGCATGGAGATAATATGGGATATGGTATTTTGGGGGCTGCGTTGGGATGATGGGGGCTGCAAGGGGATGAATGGGGATATGGAATTGGGTCTGCATGAGGATGATGGAGGCTGCAAGGGGATGATGGGAATATGGTATTGGGGGTTGCAATGGGATTTTGCGGCTGCAAGGGGATGATGGCAATATTGTGGGTTGTATGGGAATGATGGGGATATGGTATTGGGGGCTGTATAGGGATGATGGGGATATGGCTTTGGAGGCTGTATGGGGATTATGAGGATATGGTATTGGGGCTGTATGGGGATGATGGGGTATATGGTATTTGGGTGCTGCAAAGGGATGGTTGAGGCTGCAGGGGAATATTAAGGCTGCAAGGAGATTTTGGGGGCTGCAAGGGATGATGGCAATATTGTGGGTTGTATGGGAATGATGGGGATATGGTATTGGGGGCTGTATAGGGATGATGGAGTTATGGTATTGGGGGCTGTATGGGGATGTTGGGGTATATGGTATTATTGGGTGTTGCAAAGGGATGGTGGGGGCTGCAGGGGAATATTAGAGGCTGCAAGGAGATTTTGGGGGCTGCAAGGGGATGATGTGGATATTGGGAGCTGCAAGGGGATCATGGGGTTCATGGAAAAATAAGACATCCCTGAAAGTAAGATGTAACACATCTTTGGGAGCAAAAATTAATATAAAACACTGTTTTTTTTCGGAAACAGAGTAGCTACAAAAGCTGTAAATCTTATATTTTACAGTATTCTCCGTTCTTAAATATCTCTCAATCTGACTAAAAGTTATAACGAGCAGTTTGTAAAGGTTACGGACACTCTGGTGCATCAGTGCACGGATCGCCGGGTTGACTGTGAACATCACTTTCCCAGGCAGTTCACATACAGGGAGGTGACGAGGGTCAAATCTGCTGCTAATTATAATATTAATATCCAGATTTCAAGTGCAGGCAGCACATTAGAAAGTCTTTGTGGTGTCAAGGAGTCAAGGACATAAATACAAGACAGAAAACTAAAACTAGACGGAGCCCGGGGAGCCGGAGACTGCGGAGGCGACGACTAAGGAAAGTGCCGGAAAATCACCGTCTACAGTTTGGGTGAGAATCGCACCAAGAACATACAAATACCGCAAAGAATGTATGCCATTAATAACAATATATTATAATCAGACATTTCAGGTTCAAAATAATTCAGTATATACTTGATAAAACTATAGTAAAATAATTAAAAATAATGAAAAGCAACTTAAAACATAGAAAAGAAATCACAAAAAAGCACCACAAACAGAAAATAGCTGCAATAAAAACTGTGCAAATGCACATACTACTCCAGACATAATACTTATAACATTTAATATTTGCCAAAATTTATCTCTTTGAGCCACACCTGCCAAGTCAAGCAAATCTCATCAGGGTAGACCTACACTATTTATTTTTTATTTTAGTTGTGCCATGCGGCTCAACATACCATAAAGTGGACCATAAAGCAGCATTTACTGATGCATTCTCAGTGACCCGCTCCTATAATGCAAGATAAATACAAAGTAACTCAGCCCAGCACCTTGCCGCTGGTACAACATGTACCTGGGTCTGTCTTTAAAGGTAACCCACGTGCACGGGGCCAGCACTCGATGACAAGGCAGGGCAGCCCTAAGCAAATGGAGCTTGACAACGTACCCTGAGTGCACGGTAAAATATGAATACAAAGCAGCTACCAAATATTGCCATCAATGATACAGATGGGAATAACAAACAAACTGGGTTCAGGGTAGTGCGGCCAACCATAAACAGTTTCTGAATGCCCTAAGGGGTTGCTCTCTGCCCCCCTATGACTGTTCTCATGCAGTACCGCATGGAAAGAGACAGTGCATTGTGGAGGACTTAAGTGCAGGGGCAGTTGTGAGCGTGTAGCAAGTGAGTGCAGTGAGCAGGCTGTGGTTGTGTAAGAGTGTGAGGGTGAGCTCGGCAATGGGAGTGAGAATGGGCTTAGCAAGGTGAGAGCGGCTGAGCAAAGTGAGAGTGGGATTGAGTGGGGTCAGAAATGGGCTAGTGGGGTGTGGGATAGACGGGCTGAGCAGGTCGGAGACTGTTGGTGAGGTGTGCTGAAGTCAGTATACCCTGTTATCCTTACAATAAGATACTCTCTTATCTAACTTTTTGCTTTAAACATGCACTATGATTTGATTTCAGAAGATGTCTTATTTTTCCATCATCTCCCTCAAGCCCCAATCTTTCCCATGAGCCGATATTCCCCCCATTCCCTTTCAGCCCAATATTCCAATGCATATCCCCCCTGATTTATTTTAGGGGAAATGGTAGCAGTTTGAAGAGTGGCAGAACCAGTGAGACTGCAGAAGCAATATCAAGCAGGAAGAGCAGGGTGAGAGCGGGCTGAGCAGGAGTGGGATGGAAGACGGGCTGAGCAGGAAGTGAGGTGAGTGCGGGCTGAGCAGGAAGTGGGGTGAGAGCGGGCTGAGCAGGAAGTGGGGTGAGAGCGGGCTGACAGTAGGCTGAGTGATCTGTGGGATGAGAGTGGGCTGAGCGGGGTTTAAGGGTGAGAGTGGGCTGAGAGTGAGCTGAGTGATGTGAGAGCAGGCTGAGCAAAGTGAGAGCAGGCTGAGCATGCAGAGTATGGGTTAAGTGGGATGAGAGTGTTCTGAGTGTAATGATAGCGGGCTGTGTGGGTTATGGGAGAGTGGTGTGAGAGTGGACTGAGAGCGAGCTGCGTGGGGTGAGATTGAGCTGAGCGGGCAGTATGGGTGAGAAGGGGGGAGCAAGCTGAGTGGGATGTGGAGTGAGAGCAGGATAAGTGGGATGAAAGGCAGCAGAGCAGTGTAAGAGCAGGCAGAGTGGGGTGAGAGTGCGCTGTGCAAATTTAGAGCAGGCTGAACAGGGAATGGGGTGAGAACAGGCTGAGCAAGGTGCAGGGTGTAGGGTGTGCAGGTGAGAGTATTCAATGTGATGTGAGGGCAGGCTGATAGTGGGCTAAGCAGGGTGAGCTTGGGCTTAGCAAGGAGCAGGGTGAGAGTGGGCTGATAGGGGCTGATTGGGATGAAAGTGAGCTGAGAGCGAGCTAAGTGGGGTGAGAGCAGGCTTAATGATGGTGGGATGAGTGGGGTGAGAATGAGATGAGTAGTGGGTTGAGTGTGGTCTGAGCAAAGTGAGAGCAGGGTGAGCGGGATGAGAATGGGCTGACTGGGGTGCAGGGTGTTGGGTATGTGGGCCGAGTAGGGCACAGGGTGTGGGCTGAGCAGGCTGATAGCAGACTGAGTGGGGTGAGAGTGGGCTGAAAGGGGTGTGGGGTGAGAGTAGGCTGAGCGGGGTGAGAGCATTCTAAGCAGGGTAAGAGCGGGCTGAGTGGGGTGAGAGCAAGCTGAGTCGGGTGAGAGCAGGCTGATTGGGGTGAGAGTGGGGTGAGTGCGGTGTGAGCGCGCTGAGAGCTGGGAGAGGGGGAGAGAACTGGGGAGAGTGGGTTTGAGAGGGGTGAGAGTGAGCGGAACAGGCTGAACAGGGTGAAAGTGGGCTGAGAGCAGGGTGAGAGCAGGATGGATGAGTTCAGTAAAGGCAGGGTAATACAGCAGGGGTGACAGTGAGCTGAGCTGGGTGAGAGCTTGCTGAGTGGGGTTTGGGGTGAGTGAGCTAAGAGCAGGCTGAGAGTGGGTCGAGAGTTGGGTGCATGGTGTGGGGTGAGAGAAGGCTGAGTATGTTGAGAGTGGGCTGAATGGACTGAGTGGGGTGAGAGTGGACTGAGTGGGGGTGAGAGTGGGCTGAGCGGGGTGGGGGGGTTGAACAGGCTGATTGGGGTGTGGGGTGAGAGTGGGCTGAGCTTGGAGTATGCCTGTAGTCTGGTGACGGCTCCCAAAAAATGGCACAGTAATTCCCCAAAGCCGTTTCCTAGTAGGATATCTGCGGGACGTCCTTCCATAACTCCAATGCAGCACAGTTTTTCTCCATAACCATAATCCAAACTCACCGAAGCTCGTTGTATATTTTTGCAAGTACCCCCCGCCAGGACAATGAAGATTCCTGGTCCCTGGTGAATTGCCTCAGGGGGTTACCACATGGGGTTGAGCAATAGTCAGAAAAGCTCCTGTGTCTCTGAATCCCAACCCTTTGAATCCATCAATTAATACATCTTGCAGGTGGCGTTGCGGTTGCTTGGAATAACTTGGAGACAAAGGCCGAAGGTCGTACACTCCAGAAGGGGTATCGATGGGGTAGGGGTCAGTGTTCCATTCTGTTGGGGGTGGTGGTATCTCCTCAGGCACAGTGGAGTTTACAAGATGCACTAGACGAGGTGGGGGTGCGTGGCGCTCCATCCGAGTCATTGAGGGACAACTAGCTTGCAAGTGCCCAGGCTTCCCGCACCCATAACATCTCCTCTCTGTAAATCCCCCTGGTCGTGGTCAGAACTGTTGGGGCCTGGGATGGGGCAGTGTGGTTGTTACCGTCCTGCGGCTAGGTAGAGGAGCAGATTTAACCGGAGGAGACTGGGGCGCAGGGGCAGCCAGGGCCGCACCGCCATTGGACAGTGTGAGCCCTGTCATTCAGGCGGCAAGAGGCAGGGGGAGCGGCAGTGCAGAAGGGGGCGGCGCCTCATGCACACAGCCACCCCTGTCATGGCGCCGGCCACTCACCCCGCTCACCGCAGGTAAGCGGCGACCCGCCGGTGGAGCAATGCAGAAGGGGCTGGACTCCACCAGCAACCCCCCCCCGGTAATCATAGCCGCGGCTTAGGCTGTAGTGGGGCGGCAGCGCTGGGCTCCACCAGCACCCCCCCCCCCGGGTAATCACTGCCGCGGTTCAGGCGGCAGTGGGCTTGGTGCACCCCTGGGGGCAGCCTGTAATTTATCATCCAGTAGCCTCCTCCACTGTAACTAAGGACCTCATCAGCCAGGGGTGCAACTCTATCCAATGTGGGCGGCATGTGTTCCCAGAACCATTCTCGTATTTCCGAGGGGCACTTGGCAAGAAATTGTTCTATAAGAAATACCTGTACAACATCTTCCACAGTCAAGGCGTTTTCCATTTCCAGCCATCTCTGACATGCCTAGGACATCTTATGGGCATACATCCTGAACGATCCCCGGTGGAGCATAGGAGGTCTCAGAACTGGCCCTATACGAGTCTGGGTGATAGCATGGTAATCCAAGATAGTCCGTTTTACAAAGTTATAATCCCCGTTCCACTGTGAGTCAATAGTTCGATAAGCCTCTGCCACACTTCCGTTCAGGAGTCCCACTAACAAACGCATCCATCCAGCGTGGAGCACCTCCATTACGGCACACTGCGGATCAAAGTCCTTAAGGTACCGTCACATGCAGCAATATTGCTTGCAATTTCACTGGCAATTTGCTGGTTGCAGTGAAATCATGGACACATTGTTCTGTTTTGTTGCCGTGTACAAATGGAACAATGTGTCCATGATTTCACTGCAACCAGCAAATTGCCAGTGACATTGCAAGCAATATTGCTGCGTGTGGACGGTACCTTTAATGAACCCATCAACATCTCCGGAAGTCTCAGCAAATGGTTTGAAGTTTGTCCTGGTGATCCGTGCAGGCTCCCGGATCATTGGGTTTACACTCCAAATCGCATTTCTCACTCGTTCGTTGGGTGAGAGCGGGCTGAACAGGGTGTGGGGTGAGTGAGCTATGAGCAAGATAAGAGTGGGTCGAGAGTTGGGTGCATGGTGTGGGTTGAGAGAAGGCTGAGTAAAGTGAGCAAGGGCTGAATGGACTGAGTGGGGTGAGAGTGGGCTGAGTGGGGTGGGGCGTGAACGGGCTGAGTGGGGTGTGGGGTGAGAGTGGGCTGAGCTTCGTGAGAGCAGGAAGACCAAGGTGAGAGTGGGCAGAGCGGGATGAGAGTGGGCAGAGTGAAGTGGTAGTGGACAGAGCAGGGTAAGAGCAAAGTGAGAACAGGGTGAGAGCAGGATGAGCAGGTTGAGAGCGGGTTGAGTGGGGTGAGAGCGGGCTGAGTGGAGTGAGAGCAGGCTGAGTGGAGTGAGAGCAGGCTGAGTGGAGTGAGAGCAGGCTGAGTAGGTGAGAACAGGCTGAGAGGGGTGAAAGCAGGCTGAGTGGGGTGAGACCAGTGTGAGCGGGCTGAGAGCTGGGACAGGGGGAAAGTGCGGGGGGAGAGTGGGATTGAGAGGGGTGAGAGTGAGCTGAGCAGACTGAACGGGGTGAGAGTGGGCTGAGAGCGGGGTGAGAGAAGGATGAGTGGGTTGAGAGAGGGGTGATAGTGGGTTGAGTAGTGGGGTGAGAGTGGGCTGAGAGCAGGGTGAGGGAAGGATGAGTGGGTTGAGAGAGGGGTGAGAGCGGGTTGAGTATCGGGGTGAGAGTGGGCTGAGCAGAGTGAGAGCAAGGTGTGGGGTGAGCAAGCTGAGAGCGGGTTGTGAATGGGGGGCATGGTGTGGGGAGAGTGGGGTGAGAGCAGGCTGATTAGGGTGAGAGTGGGCTGAGCGTACATAGTGCAGTCTGAATGGGGTGATAGTGGAGTCAGAGCAGGCTTAGCAGTGTGTGGGGTGAAATCAGACGGAGCAGGGTGAGTGTGGACTAAGTGGGGTGAGAGTGGGCTGAGTAGGGCGAGAGCAAATTGAGTGGTGTTAGAGTGGGCTGAGTGGGTTTAGAGTAGGCTGAGTAGGTGAGAATGAGCTGAACAGGGTGAGAGCGGAGTGAGAACAGCTGAGTGGGGTTAAGAGTTGGCTGAGCACGGTGGGAGCAGACTGTGCAGGGTGAATGCGGGCTGAACGGGGTGAGAGAGGGCTGAAAGTAGACTGAGTAGGGTGAGAGCAGGCTGAGTGGGGTGAAAGTGGTCTGAGCAGGTGACTCACCGTGGCCGGCGGACTCCGGTTGATACAGGCGATTCTTCTCCTTCCTTGTCACGGGTGGACCGCGCCTGCCGGTAGTGGGGCCCGGTGTAGTGCAGATCAAAATTTAGGACGTCTTACGGGAACAGATTAAAAGGGGTTTTAATTTGTTTTCTTCGTGACGCCACCTATGAGTAGGTTCGGTAAGGGCTACCGACGCTGCGGAACCTCCCGGGGTGATGGACAGCAGCAAGATGTTACGCTCCCCACAGGCTGAGCGGTGATCCCCGGGGGCTGGAGCTGCTCAAGATGTTGTGCGGCAGCTGCGGTTACCTTTAGTTCATGACGGACAGTTCATAAGGAGACACGGACACAGTTAGTCTCTGCAACGGTTCTTTACTGTAACCAGCAGGCAGTACATGGCTTACAGTGGTTGAGTAGAAGACCGGGTGGGCTCAGCAGTGATAGTGCTCCTCAGAGATCCGCAGTGTACCTCCTTTCTACCTCCTTAGCTTCTCTTTTTGCCAGCGTCGCCCAGGAATACCAGGTCGGGTACGGGGAGGCTGCTTCAATGCCCTATCCATGATGTACGTTCTGGATTCTTTGGGGAGCCTTGGGTCCCTCAGTGGGTACACCGCTGGTTAGACGACTGGAAACTGGCTGGTGGTGGGGTGCTCCTATAAAGCTGCTCCTCCACGGGGCTGGTTCGCGTGGCAGAGGTGAACTGCTGCCAGCTTCGGTACCAGTGAACCGGCTGTGAGTTGTGGGCACGGGAGTCTTTTGGGAACCCGTGTAGAAATGCCCAATCCCGGTAGTTAAGGCCTCAGGTGCGGACACCCGACCGGTGACGGCCCAGGGGCCCGCACGGAGTGCGGAGCCCCCGCTCCTCTCCAAGTTCTGTGTTCTAGGCTCTGCTCTAGATTCCAGACTCTGTTCAGACTCTGTCTAGATTATTATATGTTCTACTTCACTACCCTAACACTCCACCCACCAGGACCTAGGATTGGTCCCCTGTTCTAGGTGTTGTATGTTGGGTTGGATCTCAGAGTTAACTATTGCACTGCTTTGTCAAGAGAATATTGCGGCTGCAATACTCCCTTGTGACGCACTCGTTGCGGGGCGCCACACTCCCCCTTGGTTAAATCAGCTTGTCCCCAAGCGTCAAACTACTCACGTTACAGAGGTTTTTACATTTTTATACATATATGACACACTTTTATTAAAATAGAAAAACAGGTAAAGATATGCTTTGGTGATATAAGCAAAGAAACAGGTAATCACTTTGTGCGGACCCAGCGGGCGGTCGGCTGTACTTTAACTAGAGTCCAGGCTGTAACCGCAAGATCACACAGTCAATGATTAACGGGAACAGAGTCATTGATGAAGTTCAAGTTTTTAAAGTCACTGGCTCTGAGAACGATGGCGCACCCGGATAGCAAACCACCCATCTGCACAAGCATAGCGCTCGTAGGTGATAATATCGCCCCGGTATAGGTCGCGATCGGGATGTCCTCTTGGCAAGTTTGACTCAACGTCCCGGCGCCCCACAAACACCTCCTCATTCAAACCCACCTCCCAAGCGAACCCCCACCCGGTATTTAAGTTAAAGGTGGAAATTCTACCTTCACGGCGGAGTTCATCAGGCAGCGGCGGCTGGCGGCGAGCCTCGGCGCGGGCCTCCATGTTGGCGCGTTCTCGGGCTTGCCACTCCTCTCGTCGTCTCTGGCGTACATCTCCGTCGTTACGGCTCGGGGTGTAAAGATGAGTAATGGAGCTGGTGGTTTGGCGGGAAGCTTGAACTTGGCGGGCTGTCTGTATCGGAACCCGGTGGAACGGCACAGGGGAAGGTGTCGGCGTTGCACCCGACCAGTGTACCCGAGCTGTGTGCCCGGAAGGAAGTTCTTTGTTGTCTCCCCAAGCGAACCCGGTGTCGAAATCCTCAGCGGTGCTGTGGGTCTCGTCGTCATCCTCTCCGACCTCTTCCTCGATGACCACATCAGGCTGCTCGATGATGAGAGATATTAAAGCTTGTTCCGTTGTACAACAGGGCGGTGGTGCTGCGGATCCTTCCGTAGGGACGTCCTGCAGGGCTTCCAGGCTGCCTGCCTCTTCATCTGTTTCCGCAGGTAAAGGTGTTTCAATCCCGGTTACCAGGTAGGCCTCGGCAATGGCGAGGGAAGCCTCCGGTACGGGGATAAAACAGGCGACTGTCTCTGTAGTGGTGAAACATGTCGCGGGTTCCTCAGTGGGAACCTGGTAGAGATCTAATTCTTCCATGGAGCGTGTTATGAGCTCCGGCTCAAGAACGGGATCGGTTGCGATGTTGGTCGCTGGAACGGGTCGAGTTGCGGCCTCCACCGGAATGACACAGTCTATTGGCTCAGGTGACGGAGCAGGACAGGTGGTAGGCGAGGGTGAGGCGGTCGAGAAGCTGGTGACGTCGTCGGGGCTTGGAGAAGCTGTACCCGGTCGGCTCTGCTACATCGCATGGTGTAGTCGTCTGCCTAGGGTCGCGCTCCAGCTACGGATCGTCCATTCCACTGTCTCTAGTAACCGCACCCGGAGGTCTTGTAGAGCCTCTAGCCAGAAGTCGGGGCTGCCATCTATGGTAAGGGCAGGATCCGGACCCGGTTGGCTTATGGCTGCTCTGGCCTCCGCCTCGACCTCCCGCATCAGGTCTTGGAGTCTCATGCTGGCCATTCTTCTTTGGAGGGAAACCACACCCGATCAACCGGTAAAACGTTCTGGTTGAGCTGGTCAAGAATTCCGTCTGTGTGTCTATGTATGACACTCCCATCTCCTCTGGGGTTTTGTAGTCCAATCGTGGGAAAAGTCTTTGGGGTCCGCCCCCATGGTTGATTCGAGCAATCAGGGCGGACAAAGAGTTTGGCGCCTTTTGTCTTTAGCCCTCCCACAGTGAGGGGGGGGTTGACTCACTCCTGGGCTTCACGTGGCGGCTTCTTGTGGCGGGAACGCCATCTTGGGCGCCATCTTGACCCAATGGTGTAAAGGCGGGAAAGTTCTTTTAGGGACGAACAAAGTCCAATTTTAGACAATAAAGTCCAGTTTAAGCACAATATACCCGTTGGATAACGGGCCTGCTCGTATCCTGTTCGTGACGCCATTTTCTGACTCACCGTGGCCGGCGGACTCCGGTTGATACAGGCGATTCTTCTCCTTCCTTGTCACGGGTGGACCGCGCGCCTGCCGGTAGTGGGGCCCGGTGTAGTGCAGATCAAAATTTAGGACGTCTTACGGGAACAGATTAAAAGGGGTTTTAATTTGTTTTCTTCGTGACGCCACCTATGAGTAGGTTCGGTAAGGGCTACCGACGCTGCGGAACCTCCCGGGGTGATGGACAGCAGCAAGATGTTACGCTCCCCACAGGCTGAGCGGTGATCCCCGGGGGCTGGAGCTGCTCAAGATGTTGTGCGGCAGCTGCGGTTACCTTTAGTTCATGACGGACAGTTCATAAGGAGACACGGACACAGTTAGTCTCTGCAACGGTTCTTTACTGTAACCAGCAGGCAGTACATGGCTTACAGTGGTTGAGTAGAAGACCGGGTGGGCTCAGCAGTGATAGTGCTCCTCAGAGATCCGCAGTGTACCTCCTTTCTACCTCCTTAGCTTCTCTTTTTGCCAGCGTCGCCCAGGAATACCAGGTCGGGTACGGGGAGGCTGCTTCAATGCCCTATCCATGATGTACGTTCTGGATTCTTTGGGGAGCCTTGGTCCCTCAGTGGGTACACCGCTGGTTAGACGACTGGAAACTGGCTGGTGGTGGGGTGCTCCTATAAAGCTGCTCCTCCACGGGGCTGGTTCGCGTGGCAGAGGTGAACTGCTGCCAGCTTCGGTACCAGTGAACCGGCTGTAAGTTGTGGGCACGGGAGTCTTTTGGGAACCCGTGTAGAAATGCCCAATCCCGGTGGTTAAGGCCTCAGGTGCGGACACCCGACCGGTGATGGCCCAGGGGCCCGCACGGAGTGCGGAGCCCCCGCTCCTCTCCAAGTTCTGTGTTCTAGGCTCTGCTCTAGATTCCAGACTCTGTTCAGACTCTGTCTAGATTATTATATGTTCTACTTCACTACCCTAACACTCCACCCACCAGGACCTAGGATTGGTCCCCTGTTCTAGGTGTTGTATGTTGGGTTGGATCTCAGAGTTAACTATTGCACTGCTTTGTCAAGAGAATATTGCGGCTGCAATACTCCCTTGTGACGCACTCGTTGCGGGGCGCCACACAGGTGAAAATGGGCCATCGGCGGTACCACTGGTAGTCTCATACCACCAGCCAGTGCAATATTTGAAATACCATCACTTGGGTGTTCAAATATGGCGCCTGTGACTTACCTACCCCGGGGCCAAGGGGTACTCGGAACCGGGCTGTCCTTCTGCCGGGGGAGTCTCTGGGGTCGAGACCCGGTGTCAGTGCTCTGTCTGGGCTGGGATCAGGTTCTGGGATGTGTTGGATGGGAATAAAGTTTATAGGGGCAATGTTCGTGATGCCACCTACGGTTCTCGGTCAGCATAGACCAACGCTGCGGGTCAGACTTCTGAGGTTGTTGGTTTGGCAGCCTGATATCATCGCTCCCTGTAGGTGGAGCAGTGCCCCGGGGCAAACACGTATTGTAAAAAGAGTGTGTAAGAAAGTGGTTGCGCTAGACCCGTGTCTCGTTTGGGGTGGCAATCAGCGGCTCTGCAGGTAGGAGAACAAATCAGTCTTACACAACGTTGGATTTCTGTATCGGGTTTAATCACTTCAGTAGCAACTGTCCACCAGGCGCCTCTCTTTACCAAGTCCAGTCTGGTCTGTCCACAAGGAATCAGGATAGCTTGCCCAGGACCCTCTTGTGTGTCTCTCCGTTCTCTGGTCACTCTCCCAGCACTACTTCTTCGCTTCTCCTGTCAGCGCCTCCACATGCAGTGCCCCGATCTAGCATCCATGGGTCTTTTCGGATGACTGGAACCTGTTCCCTGACCCTAGTTCGGCTGCCTTCTCAGCAGGTGCATCGGGTTGCGGCCACCACTCCTGTAAACTGCGTGGCCTCCGGTTCAGTGATTTGGGCATACAACATCCCTAGTTCTTGACCAACCTCTCTGTCCGAATATCTTAGTCCCGGATCTGGGTGCCCAGGATGTTCTCACTCCACTTGTGCCCCTGGGGTTCTCTCTGTTTTCGCCTGCACACTTGGCTTCTGCTTACTCTGCCCTCATTCACTTACTACTAACCACTCACTAACTCTCCACCGCCTGTTCTTCCCTTGTCCCTGTTTGACTGGGCATCTGCTGTCCATATAGACTTATTTTGTAAAGTGTGAAATGTTCTTGATCTTTGTTCTGCTGCTGTAATACTGTAATTTCCTCCGGGATCAATAAAGTTGATCTTATCTTATCTTATCTTCCCCGGGTTTGCCCATGGTATTTTGGGTCCTAAGGTGAGTGAATGTGTTTGGTGGGGTCCTGAGTTCACCATCCCATTTCCTTTAGGACTAGCACGCCCCACCCGTTCATTGAGTGCAGTACCCCTTGGTGGTGACCAGATCGGTGGGGGCGCCACACCTGAAACTTGTGCTGGCCAATCACGTGATAGAAGGAAGTGGATGATGGATGCCACAAGGTAAGTATTATAATAAATAATACTTCCCCTATCCACAAGATTATAACTACTATACAGTAATACTGCTCCAGTATATTGTGCCTTTGCGATAATAAAGCACAACCTCCATTGGAGTATGTTCTTGGCATTTACAATGCTCTTGGGAAGCTTCAGAATAGACCATCTTATATCAGGGCGGATTAGGACCTTGGCCTTGTGTCCTCCATCAGATCAGACCCCGCGCTGTGCACATATACGAGGTTGAGCCTGGACGGCCCGCCGTCCTCGGCGCTGCTCATCTATAGATGTAATATGGACACTTGATGGAGCGCTCGTTGCTCCGGTGTTAGACGACCTGTGTTTCCATTAATATGTCATAAGGTAGAGTTATAGTAACACAAGGAAAGCGTCTATTCCCAGGCAGCTGCACACAGCACAATCATTAACGTAAAGCCCCTTCAATGTAATTGCTTCTTATTTTTTTGTGATTTTCTACAGTAAACTCAGATCACTTCAACCATAATTCAATCCCTGCTGCTAAATGAATTTACTGCTCATATCCATCCAGTAATTACATCAACTGACACCATCGCTGAGCGGCGACATAGACATTTATTAAAAAAAACTTTATATTAGTGCAAAAAAAAATTGGAAAAAATTGCAGATGGGGAAATGCATGTAATAGATTGGGCGTCCCATCACTTACTGATCGGGGTATGCGAGTGCCGCACTGCCCCCAATGATACAAACATACAAACAATGGTACATGCCATGTGCTTCATTCAGATTGAGGGGTCTCTGCAACGCTGGTGGTCCGGCATCACTCTGTGCATTTTACGGATCAGTGGAAGTTCTGGCACAATTAGTATAGCTGTGATGATATATGTCAGTGGTATCCAGCCACTTTGGGGCAAAAACCTTTCTGTATTAATATTGTATATCAATTGGTTGGGGGTGTATTGGTTATACTGGACGGCTCCAGAGCATGCGCAGTGTGGGGGTGCATTGGTTATACTGGGTGGCCCCGGAGCATGCGCAGTGTGGGGGTGCATTGGTTATACTGGACGACTCCGGAGCATGCGCAGTGTGGGGGTGCATTGGTTATAATGGGCGGCTCTGGAGTATGAGCAGTGTGGGGGTGTATTGGTATACTGGCCGTCTACGGAGCATGCAGTGGGGTGGCGTATTGGGTATACTGGCTGGCTCTGGAGCATGCGCAGTGTGGGGGTGTATTGGTTATACTGGGCGGCTCTGGAGTATGAGCAGTGTGGGGGTGTATTGGTTATACTGGGCGGCTCTGGAGTATGAACAGTGTGGGGGTGTATTGGTTATACTGGGCGGCTCTGGAGTATGAGCAGTGTGGGGGTGTATTGGTTATACTGGGCGGCTCTGGAGTATGAACAGTGTGGGGGTGTATTGGTTATACTGGCCAACTCCGGAGCATGCAGTGGGGTGGTGTATTGGGTATACTAGCTGGCTCTGGAGCATGTGCACTGTGGGGGTGTATTGGTTATACTGGACGGTTCCGGAGCACGAACAGTATTGGGGATGCATTGGTTATACTGGCCGGCTCTGAAGCATGTACAGTGTGGGGGTGTATTGGTTATGCTGGGCGGTTCTGGAGCATGTACAGTGTGGGGGATTTATTAATTATACTGGCCGGCTCTGGGGCATGAGCAGTGTGGGGTGTATTGGTTATACTGGCCGGCTCTGGGGCATGAGCAGTGTGGGGTGTATTGGTTATGCTGACCGGCCCTGGAGCATCTGCAGTGTGCGGTGTATTGGTTATACTGGCCGGCTCTGGAGCATGTGCAGTGTGGGGATGTATTGGTTATACTGGCTGGCTGTGGAGCACGCGCAGTGTGTGGGGTGTATTGGTTATACTGGCCGGCTCTGAAACATGTACAGTGTGGGGGTGTATTGGTTATACTGGCCGGCTCTGAAGCATGTACAGTGTGGGGGTGTATTGGTTATACTGGCCGGCTCTGAAGCATGTACAGTGTGGGGGTGTATTGGTTATAACGGGCCGCTCTGGAGCATGCAGTGTGGGGTGTATTGGTTTACTGGCCGGCTCTGAACTGTACAGTGTGGGGTGTATGGTTATACTGGCCAGCTCATGAAGCATGTACAGTGTGGGGTGTATTGGTTTACTGGCGGTTCTGGAGCATGTGCATGTGGGGATTTATTAATTATACGGCTGGCTCTGGGCATGAGCAGTATGGGGTAATTGGTTATGCGAACGCCCTGGAGCAATGTGCAGTGTGGGATGTATTGTTATACTGGCTTGGCTCTGAGCATGCGCAGTGTGGGGTGTATTGGTTATACTGGCGGCTCTGGAGATGTGCAGTGTGGGATGTATTGTTATAACTGGCTGCATGGAGCATGCGCAGTGTGGGGTGTATTGTTATACGGGAGGCTCTGAAGCGTGGTACAGTGTGGGGTGTATTGGTATACTGGCCGGCTCTGGAGCATGTGCTATGTGGGATGTATTGGGTTATACTGGCTGGTCTGGAGCATGCGCAGGATGGGGTGTATTGGTTATACTGGCCGCTCTGAGCATGTGCAGTGTGGGGATGTATTGGTTATACTGGCTGGCTCTGGAGCATGCGCAGTGTGGGGGTGTATTGGTTATACTGGCCGCTCTGAAGCGTGTACAGTGTGGGGGTGTATTGGTTATACTGGCCGGCTCTGGAGCATGTGCAGTGTGGGGATGTATTGGTTATACTGGCTGGCTCTGGAGCATGCGCAGTGTGGGGGTGTATTGGTTATACTGGCCGGCTCTGGAGCATGTGCAGTGTGGGGATGTATTGGTTATACTGGCTGGCTCTGGAGCATGCGCAGTGTGGGGTGTATTGGTTATACTGGCTGGCTCTGGAGCATGCGCAGTGTGGGGGTGTATTGGTTATACTGGCCGGCTCTGGAGCATGTGCAGTGTGGGGATGTATTGGTTATACTGGCTGGCTCTGGAGCATGCGCAGTGTGGGGGTGTATTGGTTATACTGCCGGCTCTGAGCGTGTACAGTGTGGGGGTGTATTGGTTATACTGGCCGGCTCTGGAGCATGTGCAGTTGTGGGGATGTATTGGATATACTGGCTGGCTCTGGAGCATGCGCAGTATGGGGGTGATTGGTTATACTGGCCGGCTCTGGAGCATGTGCAGTGTGGGGATGTATTGGTTATACTGGCTGGCTCTGGAGCATGCCAGTGTGGGGGTGTATTGGTTATACTGGCCGGTCTGAAGCTGTACAGTGTGGGGGTTATTGTTATACTGGCCGGCTCTGGAGCATGAGCAGTGTGGGGATGTATTGGTTATACGGGCTGGCTCTGGAGCATGCGCAGTGTGGGGTGTATTGGTTATACTGGCTGGCTCTGGAGCATGCGCAGTGTGGGGTGTATTGGTTATACTGGCTGGCTCTGAAGCATGCGCAGTGTGGGTGTATTGGTTATACTGGCTGACTCTGGAGCATGCGTAGTGTGGGGGTGTATTGGTTATATTGTCCGGCTCTGGAGCATGCGCAGTGTGGAGGTGTATTGGTTATACCGGCCGGCTCTGGAGCATGCGCAGTGTGGGGGTGTATTGGTTATGCTGACCAGCTCTGGAGCATGCGCACTGCTCACCCTGAAGCCGACGAGATCACCCAATACAACTCCACAATGTGCAGGACTGGAAATGACGCAATTGAGGTCTCGTACCCAGAAGGAGCCAAAATATTTAAACTCCAGGATCGCGCTTGGCAATTAAGTTATCACGTTCAACAGGGCATGATACACGGAGCGAGGGGGGACATGGAGGTGGAGAGAACGCCCCAGTGTCTTCACACGGAGGACACCACATCATTACCATACAAACATAGAAGTTATAAAATTATTGTGTTAATGATTACAGCACAGTATTGAGCCAGACAGGGATGGTTAGGGATGTATTAGGGAGCTGCAGGGACGGATAGTGATAGGTTTGGGGGCATAAAGTAGGTGACAAGTTCTCTTAAAGAGGATTACTAGTTAATGCTGTATATTTAATAGAATGAACAGATTTACAGCACTTCCTAACAAGTGTGAACAGGTGCAAAAGTGAACATGACATATACTATGATATATAAACATCTGACTTTAATAGTAAGATATGCAAACGTGAATATATAAATATACACTTGTGGCGCCCCTGCGACCAGGTGGCCCAGGTAGAAACTGCAGCCAGGGATAGTGACAGTTTCTACACGAACACCTTCAAACACACCCCATGGACACGAGACCCAACCGGAGCGGGACATCTAGCGGCAAGGGTGGTAGGGCCAGAAGTGGTGGACATAGTCAGGTGACCGTAGCTACACGCCGTACACAGACGCACTGACGAGGAGCACAGATTTCAGGTCTGGTTACCCAACACACGCGCTGGAGAAACAGCAGCATACCCAGGTTGCTGCCCATACACCGGGGGAAGCCAAACAAGGGACTGAGCTGCCATCATACAGCCCACGGAAAGAGACTAGTAGAGAAATCCTGAAAGGAACGGAGAGAGTGAAGGGTCTCAGGAAAGGAAACCTGGCTGCAGAGGGTTCAGAGAGTGTACGGAGTTAATTGTGTGAACTGTAATAAGAACTAGTGAAGTAAAACCCGGTGAACCCTGCCTAAGTCTCCCGTGTGTGATTTCCTGCACATATAACTGTATTACATCTTTACACCCTGTCAGGAGCAGCCCCGACCCACGGCGGGCTCATCCATCTAGCTGCAGCATCATCCATCCTCCTGGCGGGAACAGCAGCAGCGGTGGTCCCCTCACTGACCACAACCCGTGGGTGGCGTCACGACAATCCCTGTAAATATCCCCTTTTTACTTGTGGGCTCGGGACACGGTCCGGACCAAGACTACCGTGATACCCCCGTGATACCCCGTCCCGGTGGTCACTTGCATTAAGGAAATATAGTGAGAAATTAACATACTAAGCTCCTAGAAAAATTGAGACACTTAGCTCATAATAAAGGCCAATTTTATTTGAGCCCAGCAGCAATGTCAAGGCGCGTCGCTTTGCTGGTTCCCTATCTAATGTCTCTAACTGGATTAAAAAGCCTACAATTGTGGGCAGGCAGGAACCTGCTAATAGAAAACTAAAATTGCCTAAGGCTAATAGAAAGGTGTGCAAAGTCTGAAGGCATGACCCCATACTCTAGAATGAAAAAGACTTAGGGCACATCCTAACAAACAAGGTGCAAAAGTAAACATAAAATATATAATAACAGATAAACAGCTGTACTATGGAACACTAAGGTATGTATACATTGAATGTAGGAATATAGAAATGCATTACTGCTAAGGAAATACATTGAAAAATTAAGACACTTAGCTCATAATAAATGAGAATGTTATGTGAGCCCAGCAGCCAACATCAAGGTGAATCTCTTCACTGGGTCCCTATCTAAGGCCTCTATCTGGATATGAAAGAAACCTACAATTTGAGGGGGCAGAAATCTTCTAATAGAAAATTAAAATTGCCTAAGGCTGGAAAAGAGGGGAGTACACAGTGAGAAGACATGATCCTATAATCTAAGAGGAAAAAGACTGACGGAACTTTCTAACAAATGTGAACAGGTGCAAAACTGAACATGGAATCTAATATATAAAGCTGAGTGTATGTATGTGTGTGTGTATGTGGCATAAGCCCCGTCCACTCCACATAGCCACGCCCACATCACAACATGCATCTCCACATATCCCCATCTCCTTCACACAGCCCACCCCCAGGACTATGTGGAGGGGTGGAGCTATGAAGGGGCAGGGCTAACATGGGGGTGGTGCAATGAAAGGCACAGGGCTACTGGGAGGGGTGGGGCTATGTGTAGGGGTGGAGTTATTATGGGGTATGGTTACCGGGAGGGGTGGGGCTATAATACATAGGCACACACATAGATACATTACCATAATGAGTGATTTTGCCATATATGGGCGGTATTACAATATATGAGCATTCTGACCATATATGGGCGATGTTACAATATATGAGCATTCTGACCATATATGGGCATTATACCCAGGCAATGCCGGGTTCTACAGCTAATATCTATATATAATAGATAAGCGGTAAGATATTAAATATATTATGACATCATTGTGGAGTATCTAAGAAATGGTTTGTAACGTATAGTTATAAAAGTGCATAAAATAAAAATACAGTTATAAATTCCAATGAATTAAAAGGAAATAAAATATATATATATATATAATCTCCTGATTATTAAGGAATTTAAAATTTTAAGTAATTTTTCACCAGTCCCCAAAAACACCAAAACCATTTTATTTCTTCTACAGGAATTTCCCTATTTTTATACTTTTATTTTTTACATTTTTCTGTCTTTTTCACCATGTCAGCACAATATGCCGGGAGAGCGATTCTACATGATCCAGGGTTCACTGTAGGGATTCAATTAGTAAAAGAAAAAAAAAAGAGAAATCCTGAAAGCGGCGGTGGCGGCTGAGATAATGGCGTCACGCGGGATGAGAGCTGTGCGGTATAAGGGACGGGTCATTAATGTCCACACAAGTTCTGAACTTCATCACAATTGTCATCAATGGAAACTTCACCAAAATCTAATTGTGGCGAAGAGAACGGAATGTTCTGTGTCAAGTGGTGAAGGATAATGGAGTCTGTGCGCCTGCGCGGCTAGTGCTACGGAAAGTCTCCGGATCTACATTGGCTCAATAGATAGGAAGTCTCTATAAAGTACAACACCCTGTGTTATTCCAGATATTCTACCAGTGTAAACCACTGAACATAAATCAGGAGGTTCAAAAAGTATCATGGGGCAAATTATGCAGTCTCCACCCCCTTGACTTCTTCCTACCACTTACCCTTATGACCTCCGTTGCCACTCAGATTGGTTGGGTTCCTCGGAGGGGATACCGTGCATGATAACACAAATCGCAACCTTTGGAGTGAAGGCAGCTGCCATTGTCCCTAATCCGCACCAAAGTGACATCTAAAAATAAGTGGAATTGTTCAAATGTGGGTCTTTGTAACACTCCATTCAAATGTATTCATTTGTCTCCAGTCCAAGCACAATGGTGTCATGTAGGCACCTTATAATGGTAATAGTCAACCTCTGTATGGCTGGAGTCACACTTTAAGGTAGTCCCGGTTCCTGGATGCAGTAACCGCAATTGCCTTCAGACACATTTTTGTGTCCAAATCTGTTCTTTAAACCGCAATGCGGTAACCGGATTGCTCCTGATGTGTAATCCGGAGCAATCCAGTTACCGTATGCTTTGTTCATCCCTGCTGCGGCAGGGATGAACAAGGGGTTAAATGTTAATAATAGCTGTGGGCAACATGTATCTAGGGAGTGACCACCCTCCCTTGAGACATGTTGTCCACGCAGGTGGGCATTTGAGTGGTTAATATGTGTGGGGCCCATACTGTACGTACATTACGTACAGTATCTCCTCTACAGTGAGGAGCCGCCGCCTTCATTCATAAAATTAAAAAGCCGACAATAGTCGGCATTACTGTAAGCACACATATCAACCCCTCAAATGCCCACCTGAGTGGACAGCATGTCTCTAGGGGGGGTGGGCACCCCCTAGAGACATGTTGCCCACAGCTATTATTAACATGTAACCCTTTGTTCATCCCTGCGGTAGCAGGGATGAACAAAGCATACGGCTGCCACAGGCATTCACACGTGCCTTGCGGCAGCCGCATGTGCTCCCATGGGAGCCCATTATAGCAATCTGCCTCCGGTTTCCTTAACCGCTGCAAAAACTGCAGCCTGCAGATCCGCAAGCGGGTAACCGGATTGCATGCAGTGCAATCCGGTTACTATAATGGGCTCCTATGGGGAGCGGTTCCTGATCCGGTTTTGAGCTTTTTAACAGCTCAAAACCGAATCAGGATCTTAAAATCTTACCGCATATGTGACCCTAGCCTAAGAGAGCATTATTTCAGGTCAGTGTGGCAGTATTATTTAACTCCATCACGGCATATGGCATACACTTACATCTTATGACATAGTAACATAGTAACATAGTAACATAGTTTTTAAGGTTGAAGGAAGACTTTAAGTCCATCTAGTTCAACCCATAGCCTAACATGTCTTGCTTTTGATGTGGCTCCAATGATGAGCCCAAATCTTTCTCCGCAGATGTCAACTGATCTGATCAGCAATCATGTGCATCTAACAGCCGCAGAAGGATGGGGGATCTGCCCACGGCTGCTAACCAGTTAAATCCGGCTGTCAAACTCTGACAGAAGGATTTAACATGCGCCGAGAGTCGGGACCATCATTTCACACTGCCATCGGTGGCCTCATGACGTGATCGCGGGGCGCCAATGGGTTTTCATGATGAACCCCCGTGTCTGTCATTACGCTATGATAGTGGTTTCTGCTGCACATAACAGTGCTGAGGTTGAGTCTGATGATGAAGCCGATGCTGATGCTAAGGCTGGAGCTGATGATGATGCTGTGGCTGTTGTTTATGTTGATGCTGATGAAGATGCTGATGATGATGCTGATGCTGATGCTGACACTGGTGCTGATGCTGTGCTGATGCTGAGTGTGATGCTGACAATGCTGATGCTGATGATGGCTTTGCTTATGATGCTGATGCTGGAATTAATGCTGAGGCTAATGCTGATGACAATGCTGATGCTGAGGCTAATGCTGATGATGTTGATGCTGATGCTGAAGCTAATGCTGATGATGATGCTGAGACTGGTGATGGTGCTGATGCTCAGTGTGATGCTGACAATGCTGATGCTGACGCTGGCACTGATGCTGGTGCTGGTACTGATGCTGATGCTGGTGCTGGTACTGATGCTGTGCTGGTGCTGGTACTGATGCTGACGCTGGTGCTGGCACTGATGCTGGTGCTGGTACTGATGCTGGTGCTGGTGCTGGTACTGATGCTGATGCTGGTGCTGGTACTGATGCTGATGCTGGTGCTGGTACTGATGCTGATGCTGGTGCTGGTACTGATGCTGACGCTGGTGCTGGCACTGATGCTGGTGCTGGTACTGATGCTGGTGCTGGTACTGATGCTGACACTGGTGCTGGTACTGATGCTGACACTGGTGCTGGTACTGATGCTGACGCTGGTGCTGGTACTGATGCTGATGCTGGTGCTGGTACTGATGCGACGCTGGTGCTGGTACTGATGCTGACGCCGAGTGTGATGATGACTATGCTGATGTGCTGATGTGACTGATGCTGACGATGTTGATGCTGGTGCAGTGCTGTGTATAGTACAAGCGATCAGACCATCACAGTTTCAAGTCCCCTAAAAAGAGTAGTAAATACAATAAAATTTAAAATAAATTAAAATAGTTTTTAAAAATATCAAGTCCCCCCCACAATACTTGAAATTACCCCTCTTTTGCCCCCTTGAAAATAAAACAATTAAAAAAAGAAATAGAATATTTTGCATTGACACATTCAGAAATGTCAAATTTTTGAAATTACAAAACAAATAAATCTGGTAAACCGGATAAAGGGAAAAAAATGAATTGTAAGCTCTTGCGAGCAGGGACCTCACTCCTCATGGTTGTTGAATTTTTGTTACTCTGTATTGTCTCATATTGTCTGTACATGTCCTCTCCGAATTGTAAAGTGCTGCGGAATCTGTTGGCGTTATATAAATAAAATTATTATTTTTATTATTATTATTATTATTATTATTAAAAACACCAGAATTACGTTTTTTCTGGCAATTTTGCAGCGGTCGCTAGGGCCAGGAAACTCGGTAGCTGGGCTGGCGGTCTTTTGGGGAGTCATGGTGGCGGTCACCCAGCTCCGTGGCCTTCACCAAGTAAATTAAGAGAAATATTTACAGGGGATTTGTAAATGATCGTGACGCCACCTGTGGTATCTGGTCATGGATGACCAGCGCTGCTTGTGTATGCTCCCATGCGATTGATGGATAGACAGCCAGCATGGAACACTCCCCACAGGCAGAATGGGCCCCTGGGATTTAGTATGGGAGTGTATATGGATGATGATGGTGGTAGTTGGTGCAGGAAAGCACAGAAAAAGCAAACAGGCTCTGGGGAATGCAGTCCTTACAGGTTTTTTTACTTGTACTTCGTTGAGTGCAGGCCCAGCCTGGTACTGTGCTCTTCCAGGTTGTAGCTTGGCCGGCTCTCAGACAATCCAGGAACACTCTGCTGGGACACCCTTTTGATAGTCTTTCTCTGCTGCCTTTCTCTCTCTGTGCTGATCTTCCTCCTTCCCCTGTCCTATGCCTTTGTGCTACTAATCCAAGGCAGGCAACTGCGGGCCCTGTCGAGGAACAGCTAGCAAGTCCTCTTGGCCCTCTGAAGCCACTGTGCCTGAGAGTGTACATGGGGTTGGGTACTACTCATGCAGACTAGTAGCCTACAGTTTCCTGGCTTGAACATGCAGTTTCACATGAGAATGAGGCCCGTAAACTCTTGCAGCCAGTTCCTCCACCAAGACCTGGAAATCAGCTGGGATTCGGGGTTCTCCCTGGACTGGGTTCTGTGGCAACCTACCCACTGGTCCCATTCCTCCCCAGCTCCAGTGACACCTAGAAACCCATCTTGCTACTTCTTCTCATTCCATTTACTGACTCTACACTACCTCACTGTCTCCACCTCCCCTAAACTACTCCTCCTTCCATCCAGCAGATGGGGACTGCCCTCTAGAGGGGTCTCCTCTGCCCTCCTGCACCTCCTGGCCTGGAGCTGGGAATGGTGTTGGATGTAGGTTGTGTGTGTCTCGGGTTTGTGCCCCTGTCTTACCTGGAAGCAATGGCACCACACCTGTAGAGTAGGTGCAGTACCACTGTTTCATCCAATATGCAGGGGCGCCACAACTTGCACATGTTTTGTTTCTGTTATTCTTTCGTATGTATTGGAACAACACAAAAAAAACTGAAAAAAAGTGAAATTAGACACAATTTAAACAAAACCCCTAATACCATCTGAACAAAATTGTTGGCTCCTTTCCAAATTGTGGGGAACATTTTTGTTTCCAGCATGTGACGCTCATTCATACTCGCCTGTAACTAGTACAGGTGTGGGCAATATGAAAATCACACCGGAAAACATTTAAAAAGGGAGAAGTTGCCACAATCTTTGCATTGCGTCTCTGTGTGTGCCGCACTAATCACAGAGAACAGAAAGAGGAGAAGAGAGGTGTCTAAGGACGAAAGAAGCAACATTATGGAAAATATCAATAATCTCAAAGTTACAAGTGCGCTACATAATCAGGAAGTTTACAACCTATGGCACTGTAGCTAATCTCCCTGAACGTGGATGGCAAAAAAAATTGATGAAAGGTTGCAACACAGAATAGTTTGGATCATGAATAAGTCCCAATCAAGTTCCAAAAAAACTCAAGCTGTCCTGCAGGCTCAGGGTGCGTCAGTGTCAGTGTGAACTATCTGTCCACATGTGAATGAAGTAAAAAGCTATAGAGGAGACCCAGGAGGACCCACTGCTGACACAGAGACAGAAAAAAGCCAAAATGTACGTGAATAACCTAAATCACTGGTAAAGCATCTTGTGGACAGATGAGGCAAGATTGAGCTTTTTGGTAAAGCGAATCATTCAACTGTTTCCTGAAAACAGAATGAGGTTGACAAAGAAAAGAGCATAGGACCTACAGTCACATATGGGGGAGGACAAAGAACAGAACACAGGACCTACAGTCACAAATGGGGGAGGTCATAGAAAAGTGCTCAGGACCTACAGTCACAAATGGGGGAGGTCAGAGAAAAGTGCTCAGGACCTACAGTCACAAATGGGGGAGGTCAGAGAAAAGAGCACAGGACGCACAGTCACATATGGGGGAGGTCAGAGAAAAGAGCACAGGACCTACAGTCACATATGGGGGAGGGCAGAGAAAAGAGCACAGGACCTACAGTCACATATGGGGGAGATCAGAAAAAAGAACACGGGACATGCAGTCTCATATGGGTAGAGCAGAGAAATGAGCACAAGACCTACAGTCACATATGGGGTAGGGCAGGGGAAAGAGCACAGAACCTACAGTTACATATGGGGGAGGGCAGAGAAAAGAGCACAGGATCTACAGTCACATATGGGGGAGGGCAGAGAAAAGAGCACAGAACCACAGTCACATATGGGGGAGGTCAGAGAACAGAACACAGGATCTACAGTCACATATGGGGGAGGTCAGAGAACAGAGCACAGGACCTACAGTCACATATGGGGGAGGACAGAGGAAAGAGCACAGGACCTACAGTCACATATGGGGGAGGTCAGAGAAAAGAGCACTGAACCCACAGTCACATATGGGGGAGGGCAGAGAAAAGAGCACAGGATCTACAGTCACATATGGGGGAGGTCAGAGAACAGAGCACAGGACCTACAGTCATATATGGGGGAGGTCACAGACAGGAACACAGGACCTACAGTCACATATGGGGGAGGTCAGAGAAAAGAGCACAGAACCTACAGTCACATATGGGGGAGGTCAGAGAAAAGAGCACAGGACCTACAATCACATATGGGGAGGTCAGAGAAAAGAGCACGGGACCTACAGTCACAAATGGGGGAGAATCAGGAAAGAACATTAGCCGGCACCTGTTCCAGTGGACGTACTTGCTTTTTTATTGTGAAATCACATCAAATACAATAAACGCATCTTTAGTAGGTGAGTAGCCCCATCAGACGCATTTCGATAAAATCTTTATCAATGAGAAGGAGCTAAAACACTAACGCACAATATATAAAAGAATAACAATACACCTGTGAAAGTCACAAATAGGTAACACATGAATACAATTAAGCAAGGCCACCTAGTGGTCTCAAAGTAAGGAAGAACAATTCATAGTGTTATTTAGCAACATAATGGAATTTTGTGTGGCAATGTAGAACCCAGTGTCAGAGGGTCAATCTACGTTTTAGGTGAGTCTTGCAAGATGGCCGTGGTCGGGCTTATATTGGGTCAGGAACCAACCCAGGTAGCGTTAAATGAGCTCATGGACGTGGGAATGCAACTCAAGATTAAATTTATATATTTAATCACCCTATTGGTACACCAGATATATTTACAGTTATTATTAAGATGTTACAAATATTACAGTCAGTTATGCAAATAGAACGATAAATGGAATACACAGAATTACACACACGTGATCAGTTACCTTAGTGCTGATGGCACCACAAGGGCGGCGTGATGCCAATCTGTTCCTGGGGTATTCTCTGGCTTTGGTGGAATAATGCCTCTTCAGAATACAATAAGAAGATGGAGCAGTGGATTTTTATACATTATGGGTTGTCCCCTGTCTCCACCCATCTCACACCTCTGTGCTGTCTCACAATTCCCACCCCTCTGAATGGAGATAAGTAGATATCCAAAACTTATTATCTGCCATAGCCTTGTCTGTGAGCATCACAGACGGAAGAAAATGCTCTAATATTTTCAGTTATGATTTTATCTTCGTCTGGATATGAAACATTAGTATTCTGAGAGCATCCTACTAGCCAATCTCACGTTTAGATGCCTTACAGTCATCACACACATATGTAAAATGATGTGTGGTGACCGTCTGAACGTTGCGATCACATATCTACGCTTGCCATGTTTATAGACAGCACGGCTCATGAGATATTAACGTTATATATTCACGACACCGCTCGGTCTGAGTTGAAGAAAGGATTTCCTTCTCACTGGCATTACAGGGATTTGTCACTTCTCTGCAAATCCCAGCAGGAGTCTTCCTTTACCTGGCTGCCTCTAGGAAGCTCTATACACCTGACTAAATGACATTTCCCTAGCTGATTAGCATATCACAGGTGAGGAAGAGCCCTTTCGTGTGGCCATTTCCCAGAGATGAATTGCCTCTGGCTACCAAGGGTGGGCGCTTATCTCTTTATGATGAGATGTGTCTTATCTGAACAGACAACGATTGCTTTCTGGGACGAAATGGAATCTGGGCAATATTCTTACAATATTGCTTAACATCACATAATATTGCTTAATCATCACAGTTGGTGAATGAAAGATATATTTTGGTGCACATGTAGAAGACACTGTATGTATGTTTTCTCATAGGATATTCCTATCTGCTGCTTCCATACATTACATTTGTACTTCCTCCAGGACAAAGGATTTCTACAGAGATAACAGCAAGAATTATCCCATAATTACTTTGGAATTGTTTCTTTTCCTTCTTCCTAGAATGTTCTTCGATTCCATTCATAAACCCGTTCTATTTGATCTCTTCATCCAGTTCATCATCATTGCTTATTTCAAGACTGTGATTTATCTGTAATTTCTGGGACTTGAAAAGTCATTTTAAACAGGAACCTGAAAACGCGTCGGGTCATAGATTATCTTCAGCCTCATTTCTTGCTCTACATGATGTGAATGAAGAAACTATTTTGTCTGCTGTGGAAATATTCTATTTTTGAGGTTATCCTTGTGTCACATCACCCTATCTCCATGTGATTAGAAATATGCTTCTTTTTTCTTTTTCTTCCTTCTTCTGAATTAGATGGCAGATTCCCTTTAAAAGGCTACATTCCCTTACAAAGACCTATAACCAATTTCTGAGAAATATTTAATTTCTTAAAAATATATAATTACGAAGAAGACATTGCCATTTTATAATAGTTAATCTACTAAAGCAAGAAATAGGTTTTTCTAAAGGGT
Source organism: Allobates femoralis (assembly GCA_033576535.1). Taxonomy (NCBI): domain Eukaryota; kingdom Metazoa; phylum Chordata; class Amphibia; order Anura; family Aromobatidae; genus Allobates; species Allobates femoralis. The sequence continues at coordinate 623,358,890 of JARQOC010000001.1, read as the reverse complement.
TAAACTGCCAGACCAAGACATATCCTTAAAGGTTAAACTTCGAGGAAGACATAACGCTTCTTAAAGTGTTAAGCTGTTAGAGGGAAGAAATACTGTTCTAAAGTTTAAACTGCGCGAGAAGACATAACTGCTTCTAAAGGGTTAAACTGTCAGAGGAAGACATAACTGCTTCTAAAGGGTTAAGCTGTTAGAGGAAGACATAACTGCTTCTAAATGTTTAAACTGCGCGAGGAAGACATATCTGCTTCTAAAGGGTTAAACTGTCAGAGGAAGACATAACTGCTTGTAAATGGTTAAACTGCCAGAGGAAGACATAGCTGCTTCTAAAGGGTTAATCTGATAGATACATATACATGTTTGTAAATATTTAAACTTACAGAAGAATACATAGCTGCTTCTAAAAAAGGGTTAAACTGCAAGAGGAACTTATACATGCTTCAAGACTTTCAGGGAATCGAAATAGATCTCCATCTGCACATGTGCTGCTTCAGCGGCCAATTTCTGGAAGTCTGGACTGTAGAGGTCGAGTTGCAGTTTGGGAACGAATGCAGGCACATGGAAAATGACGGCCCCCCTGCATGCTGCTGTGTCCCCCTCAACTCTGGGCCGCAGCTTTGCCACCACCTCCATGGACCTTGCAAACTTGCTTCCTATATCCCTGCTCCACCACCACAACCCCCTCAGTAAGCCATAGTGGATCCAGGATGGGGGGCTTTGTGTGTGGCCCACTGGGACGGGGTACTCGGTACCGGACTGGGGGTAGCACTGGGGGATGATCACGGCGGTCTTGGTCCGGACGTGTCCCGAGCCCCACAAGTAAAAGGGAAATTATTTACAGGGATGAAGTTGTGACGCCACCCATGGTATGTGGTCAGGGGACCACCGCTGCTGCAGATCTTCCAGGGATGATGGAAGGCAGCCTAGGGCCATGTCCCCGGGGGCAGTGGTGATGGAAGTCTATGGATGATGTAGGGCAGGGATAATGTTAAAGAGTATAACAGTTTGTGAGGGAAGTAGGGCTAAAGCGCAATAATTACACAGACTCACAATTCGGAAGGTTTTCCAGCTTACTGTAGTTGTTGTTCAGCAAGTACTGTCCACAGAGTCTGTACAAGGGCTGGGGTTGCACTTACCCTGGCCGGGTCCTTGGCCTCCTACTCCTGTGCCTTGTGTGTGGCCCTGCTGCCGCTTTAGCTAGGCTGCCAGCCCTGTCTTCCCTCACGGGTACCAACTTGCTAGGCAACTTGAGTCTTATTCCGTGTTTTTGACCTCGCCGTGTTGCTTCGCTGTGGTACAGTGAAGATATATAATCTTCACTTATCCAGTGTTTCCTGTGCTGGTTGTGTCAGGCACAATTGCGGATCTGGTATCCGGTATTTGCGCTTCACCGGGGTGAGTTTAGGGTAACTCAGTGTCCCGGGTGTGTCCTCGCTTCTTCTTCTTTCCTCAGACCTTGCCGGCCTGGAAGTGTATAGTGGACGGTGGGTTGGGCCTAGCGCAGCCCTTTTTGCACCCAGGTCCTTTCCCTCAATCCTCTCAGGAACTGAACTAACTCCAACTGACTAACTGTCACTGCCACTCTGAGGTAAACAACATTAGCTCCTCCCACCACTCTGCTCTTCCCCACTTCCTCTCCACACCAGAATATATAGGGAAGCAGCTTTAGCTCCCCCTTCTGGCCTGGAGGCGCTAGTGTAGTGTTCTTGGCTGTGTGGGGAGTTAACCCTTTGTGGTGTTACTGTGGCACATTAACCCCTGGGGTGCCACATATGAATCTGGATGAGTTATATATACAGGGCTGGCTCCAGGTTTTTTTGGGGGGCCCCGGGCGAAAGAGTCACAGTAGGCCCCCTTTAACACATACTGGCTATATATAAATAATATAAAGGTGGTGAACTGTATTATATATCTATATGTATAACACTTTAAATATAATCCCTCTTGTGCTATCTCTCTCCAACACTGTGCGCTGTCTCTCCCCTCTCCATGCCTTGCACCCCTGTACGCTGTCTCATCCCCTGTATGCTGTCTCCTTCCCTGTATGCTGTCTCCTTCCCTTGTACGCTGTCTCCTTCCCCTGTACACTGTCTCCTTCCCTGTACGCTGCCTCCTTCCCTGTACGCTGCCTCCTTCCCTTGTACGCTGTCTCCTTCCCTGTACGCTGTCTCCTTCCCCTGTACACTGTCTCCTTCCCCTGTACGCTGCCTCCTTCCCCTGTACGCTGCTTCCTTCCCTGTACGTTGTCTCCTTCCCCTGTACGCTGTCTCCTTCCCTTGTACGCTGTCTCCTTCCCTGTACACTGTCTCCCCTGTACGCTGCCTCCTTCCCCTGTACGCTGCCTCCTTCCCTGTACGCTGCCTCCTTCCCCTGTACACTGTCTCCTTCCCTGTACGCTGCCTCCTTCCCCTGTACGCTGCCTCCTTCCCTGTACGTTGTCTCCTTCCCTGTACGCTGTCTCCTTCCTTGTACGCTGTCTCCTTCCCCTGTACACTGTCTCCTTCCCCTGTACGCTGCCTCCTTCCCCTGTACGCTGTCTCCTTCCCTGTACGCTGCCTCCTTCCCCTGTACGCTGTCTCCTTCCCCTGTACGCTGCCTCCTTCCCTGTACGCTGCTCCTTCCCTGTACGCTGCCTCCTTCCCCTGTACACTGCCTCCTTCCCTGTACGTTGTCTCCCGGCCATCACCCACCCCCGGCCATCACCAGTACCGCAGATTCCTGGCCATCATCACCACCTGCAGCCCCCCCGGCCATCACTGTCAACCCCTGCAGCCAGGCCCATCTCTGCCATTGAGGCGGTCAACAGGGTAGGGGGTACTCGGATCCCGGGACCGGACGACTGCTTCGATGAGGGATCACGGCTGGTGGGTTCCCGGTTCCGTGCCCTGGACCCTCAGTGGCGGGGATTAGGGGGAATGGTGACGAGGATGGGGGTAGTAGTGTCGTGACGCCACCTGTGGTACCTGGTAATGATGGATACCAGCGCTGCAGCCGGCCGCTGGGGCGATGGTGGTGCAGTGTAGTGCAGCTCCCCACAGGTGGAGCTTTACCTCAAGGTAGCGGGTGGATGAGGGGAGTCGTAGTAGCGGCTTGCAGAGAACGCTGTGGGAAGCAGTCTCACACACACAATAGTGTTTGTTTCGGTACATTTTTACTGATGTCCGGTAACAGGCACAGTCCAAGAGCGGTACCAGGTTCTCGGTGCAATTTGGGATCTTCACCTTGAGAGTTGTGAGGCCTCCTCTGCTACTGTGTACGGTGGTTTGGGGTAAGTCCTGCCTATAACTGAACTCGCCGCTTTCTTCCCTCTCAGGGCTTTACTCTTTAAGCGACAATGAGGGCCTTCTGTGGGGTCCCTACACTCCTCTTGGGCCCCTGGTCCTGCGCTTGGTTAGGTTTGAGTGTCTCTATTAAGTTAGTATCTCAGGGGAATAGATCCTCCAGGTTTCTCCGGGCATTTCCTGCTTCAGTGTTTCTCCTGCAGGGTCGGACTCCGGTGTCCGGGTGAACTAAAGGGATCCTAGATCTGGTCCCTTGTTATGATCTACTGCTCCTTCCACTAGCCTCCATCCCTCTCTCTGGGGTGCTCCACAGGGGGTCAGTGTCCCTTGGTTCTGGGCCTTGCTTTGCCCAGCAACCGGGTCTTTCCCGCACCTTCTCTAGGCTGCTCCACTGGACTTCACTGCTCTCTTCTCTGCTCAGAGCAGACTAACTGCCTAACTGACTCCTCCCCCTCAGGCCTGGATCTTTTATAGAGGATCTGGCTTAAGGAAGCCAGTAGAGCTCCCCCTCTAGGACTGGGGTGGTAGATGTTGTGTGCTCTGGGTACCAAAGTGTAAATCCCTCTTTGCACCGGATGGGTCCTGTGGCAATCCCAAGCAGGGGTGCCACACCATCACCACCACTCGCAGCCCCCCCCACCCATCACCACCACCTGCAGCCCCCTGGCCATCACTGTAAGCCCCTGAAGCCAGGCCCCTCTCTGCTATCATCACCACTCGCAGCGCCCCTGGTCATCAGTCATCACCACCACCTGCAGCCCCCGACCATCACTGTCAATCCCTGCAGCCAGGCCCCTCTCTGCCATCACCACTACACGCAGCCCCACACAGGACACATACGTTCCAGTTATTATTGCCGGTACTTGCTGCGTTCAGATGCGGCAGCCCTGACAGGCAGGAAGTGCACAGAGTGTCCGGGGCTGAGCTCCTACTGGCGGCCCCAGACCTGGGAGAGCAGAAGGAAGAAGAACCAGAGTCTGTAACCCTGGAGCCTGGCCGGATCCCTGCCGGCCGCCATATCCAGACACTGCACTTCCTCTGCCAGGAGAGCGGCAACCCGTAACTATGGCAACCCGTCCGCTCTCCTGCTCATTAGGGTCACATGATCAGGAGGAGGCGGGGAGGAGCAGAGAGGGTGGGAGGAGGAGGGGGTAGGAGCTGCTGCCTCCAGATTGGATGTGGGTACACCCCTTGGATATCCGACCACGGCCTTGACAACGTGACAGGGACTGTCACAGAACCTTGCAGAGAGTGAACGGAGGGGGAAATAATTATTGCAGCGTGACGGAATGATATGTGTGGCAGCAGTGGGCCCCTCTGTCAGGTCAGGACCCCAGCACTTGCCCGGTTTTGCCGGGTTCTGACGCCGGCCCTGGATATATATACCAGGATGTTGGGCCACGTAACCAGATGGGGGGACTACATACAAGGATAGGAGAGCCATGTCCCATGATGGGTGATATATATACCAGGATGGGGGAACATGTATCAGGATGGGGGGGGGTCATGTTCCAGGATAGGGGTATATATGCCAGGATGGGGGGGGGCATGTACCAGGATTGGGGGCAATGCACCTGGATGGGGGGTCATGTACCAGGATGGGAGATATGTATACCCGGATTGGGGATATTTACCAGGATGGTGGGGCCATGTACCAGGATGGGGGGCCATGTACCAGGATATGGGGACTATGTACCAGGATAGGGGGGCCATGTAACAGGATAGGGGGGCCATGTACCAGGAAAGGGGGGCATGTACCAGGATAGGGGGACCATGTACCAGAATGGAGGACCATGTACCAGGATGGGGGGCCATGTATACCAGGATGGGGGATATATGCCAGGATTGGGGATAGATACCAGGATGGGGGGGCCATGTACCAGGATAGGGGGCCATGTACCAGGATGGGGGTCATGTATACCAGGATGGGGGATCATATGCCAGGTTTGGGGATAGATACCAGTATGGGGTGGGCATGGTACCAGGATGGGGGGGCATGTACCAGGATGGGGGGCCATGTACCAGGATGGGGGGGCCATGTACCAGGATGGGGGGCCATGTACCAGGATGGAGGATATATGTTCCAGGATGAGGGGGCCATGTATCAGGATGAGGTGACATATATACCAGGTTTGGAGGGTCATGTGCTAGCATTTGGGACATATACACTGTTTGTAAGACTGACGCTGGCATTATAAAACGGACCCCATTTAATAATAACAATTATTTTTTCCCTTTTCCTTCACCAAATTTGAGGTGCGTCTTACAACCCAGTGTGTCTTATAAAGCGAAAAATGGTATATTGCTCTGATTTTTACCTTTCCTACACTCCTTTTCTCCATGTCACCTGTTGACTGCTTTGCAGACCATGCATGTTGCTACTGTGATTAAATCTGAAGTTTTTTTTTCCCTTTAGTCTATGCTGTGTGTGACTCTGCAGGTGGAGGAGGAAGCATTCAGATCTACACTCTCTCAGTCTTTGAAGTATTTCCACTTCCCTCCACTGGGTGTTGGAGATAGAGTTCATTTTCTATTTGGACCCCGGGCTGTGAGGACGTACTGTGCTGAGCCGTACTGCTGCTGTTCCTTCCATAGTAGCTGCTGGATTTTCCTGGTCGATCAGGAGCAAAGGGCAAGGGTAGTGGCCCAGATATCCTCACCATCAGAGTTAACTCGGGATCAGGGTGAGACAAGGACCTCAGTCTAGGGTCCCCAGTTCTCCTTTGCCCATCTTACCTCCTGATTCCCTATCTGCTATACCACCTTGTGACACTCCATTGTTCTATATTAAAATATATTTAAAAATATGAAATATTGGGGCAGAATATCCTTGTTTCTGAGTTGTAAATCTCTCTATCACTTTATCTTCTATTATCTGTGAGCTCCTAACAATTTCCTCTAAGTGCTCGGATAAGACTTCCAGGAATAAGAGATTTCTTTCAGGTTAAGTCATCTCGGTTTATCCCGTTATCTCAGCAGGAGTCTTGCCCCCATTTACAAGATGGAATATGATGCCCCTAAGTCCTCCTGTCATCTCGTGAGTAATACATCTCCATAACGTTGGACCCAATCCAAGGCTGAGACGAGAGGATATTACAGAAAGATCTGAATCAGCCGTTTAACATTTTAACTTTTCTTCGCGTCGGATGATTAAGATCCCTTGGGTTTATTGTTCAACAAAATGGTTCATTAACGGCAGTGTCTGGCAGAGCCCGGGTCCTGGAATGACAGCACACCAGATCTATGGATATTGTCCTACTTATCATCAGCAATTTAGCACTTACCACGTCTGACCTTAATTAATAAATTAGCAGACGGTAAGGGATGAGCGTGCGCTCCTTCATCTGGGACCACAGTGATGAGGTTGAAAACTTCATAAGAAGTATCCGGAAGGACGTGTGACGAGACGTGCCGTAGCCGGACATTGAGGTCCTGGGGTATCGGCTTCTCCAAGATTTGACGAAACCCAAGAACTTGAGTAAAAGTCACCAGTGGAGGTGAGCCAATAAGTTAGTTACAACCCCGGTTCAGCGGGAAGATCAGCACTTCATTGCCCTAGATGGAGGCCAGGGCTGTGAGTCGTAAGCAACATTGACTTCGACCGACTCCTCAATTCCCTGAATCTGACTTTGACTCCACCAAAAGGGACAGCAATTTCGACTACACAACTATGGGCTGTGAAGTCAATAAGTCAAACATCCGACTCCAACTCCTCAATTACCCGGAATCCATCATCCAAAATAGACACCGACTCCGACTCCAAAACCATGGTGTGAAGCAGGTAAGCCAAACATCTGACTCTGATTCCACATTTTCCCTGAATCTGACTCCCGACTCCAATTCCCCAAAATGGACATCAAACCCGACTCCACAACCACAGTTACGAAGTACGTAAGCCAAAGATCCGACTCCTCAATTTCCCTGAAACCGACACCAACTTTACCAAAATAGACTCCGACTCCATGACTCCACAATCACGTCTGTGAAGTTAGTAAGCCACACATCCAACTCTAACAGGTAGATCTAGAGGTTACACTCTATATTGTCCACATTCTTTGATGTATGTAACATTGAGATTATCACCTATGGTTTCTGTATCATTGAGCTCTGCACTATGTATATATGGATGTTTGTGAATCCATGATATTTATCACCCTGTAAACAGCCACAAGCCACTGCTGCTAGCTCTGTTTGGCTGGCACCTGCTCCGCCTGCTTCCCCTTGAGCCTTTTCATCTGAGTGTATTATAAAATAAATAAATACACCAGATTTTGCTGGTACTTGAAGCTTGCACTCGTTTTTTTCCTCTCGTTCAGCCCATTCATTATTGTGTAATTGTTTTTTGTGTTTTGCACTCTTGTCTATTTCATCCAATTTGCCTGCTTAGCTTTGATTGACATCTGAACACTCCTCTACGTCTCTCTTGAGCATGATGTGTGCGCTCTTGCACATTACGTCAGTGATACCTTTGTCCACGGAATGTAAAGTATTGAGATTATTTTGGTAATGCACAAGTTTGCAGCAGAAGACAGTGTGTGTCCTTCATGTTTTCCCTTGGGAATTTACACAAAGATTGATATCAAATATGATACATCTGTGACGTTCAGAAGGCCAGAACCCATTTCTCAGGTTTCTGATTGTTACATAGATATAAAAGATATACCATCGTAACTGAAAAAAGGTAAACATTCCAAAAATATGATTTATGTATTTGTGGTATATACGGGTCTTATGAAATTTGATGTTAAAAGACTGTAAATTAAGATAAAGGGATATCAGAGAGACAGCACCAGATTAGGCTAGCTCTGAATTCTCAGAGTTTTATGGCTTGTTGTAAAAATTCCTGACTGGGGGGAAACAAAGCGGAGATCTATGTATCTTCCTTACAAACAAACAAGGGGCGGAGAATTACGCCAGCTCTGGCTGTCTTTTCAAACATTTTAAAACAATAACAAGAATTCATGTTTTCCTGACATTGACAATGGCACTAGGTTGGTTTAATACTGACAGCTAGAGCTCTTGCCCGAAGGTACATGCACTAGGTTTTGCTGTTTAATGCTCCTCGCCACAGCACCAGCATCTCCACACCAAGGAGACTGACGTGCACAGCATACTCACCCCACTGGTTTACCTGCGGTATCTTCTTGGACCTTGCCTATCACTTCCTGCTCCCAGGGTCTGCACATGTGGCGTCCCTATGGTCCGGTTGCCACAGTGGTATTGCCTCCTTCACAGGAGGTGATATCATGCTTGGAAGCAGGAGGAGATCCCCACATTAGGTAAACCCTCACATGCACACACAACACCTGATCCCTGACCTGAAAGGGGAGCTCTACACCCTAGTTTGAGTGGAGCTGCCTTTTTCCAGCCAGGGGGAGGGGTTAGAGCATGTGAGAGGGAAATAGAAGGGGGAGGAAGCAAGAACAAGAGACGAGGAGAGAAGTAGAAAGTCCAGGGGAGTGGAGCTGTTGATAAGCTCACCCCAGGCAGTGCACAGAGAACACCAGAGTCCTGTTTTGTGCGTGCACTGTACGTCCCGGCAACTGAATCTGAGGACAGGAGACTGCAAGTTTCCTGGCCGCATGTAGAGACCCGGCAGCTTAATGAGAGCCTGGAAGTGCAAACAAGACGGCAGTGTCCGTTACAGGTTCGCGCTGTCTGCCGGTTGGGAGCGAGGGCAAGGGAGGTGGAAAGGACAGGGCCACAGAATAGCTCACAGGCAGCTGGGACTCAAACTGAGAAGCGCAGCAGGCAGGCCTCCAAACTCACCTGGCGAGGTGGAATCCGACTGCTTCCAGGCTGACCGGACCCTCCTAGACCTGGTAACCAGTGCCCCAATACTCGACCAGGTTTCTTCAGTAAAGGTAAAACAACTGCACTCTTTGTGCCCTCCTGCTTATTTCCCGCGCCCTCCTTGCCGCTTCCTGCACCCTGATTACCACCACCATCATTCCCAAAGACACTTACATTCAACCCCTGAGTGCCCACTCTACCTGTGGGGAGCATTACCATCTCAGCTGCCATGACATCTATCCCCCTGAGGGCTCATGCAATCAGCACTGGTCATCCCTGATCAGACACCACAGGTGGCGTCACGTAAAAACATTATAATCCCCTGTAAATATTCCCCTTCATTTGCTTGGCCAGGGTCACGGCACTGGGCCATCACCACCGTGACCTCCCTAAAAGACTGCCGGCCCGGCTAACGAGTAGCCTAGTCCCTTATAATAATAATAATAATAATATTTATTCATTTATATAGTGCTATTAATTCCATAGCACTTTACATACATTAGTAATGCTGTCCCTCTTGGAGCTCACAATCTAAACATCCTATCAGTATGTCTTACGGCCATTGCACACACACTGCACTGCACAACCCTCCTGGGAGCGCACATAGGCCTCTCCTGTGGCACCCTCACTCTTCTTAAAAGGCCAATATGCCTTGACCTGAAAATGCTTCTCAGCCTTTGGCTGAGAAGCACAGTGTATTTAAGATACCTTCCCCTGATAAGAGGGGCCTGAGCAATGCAGTCTACTGCTAGAGAGGCGTTGTTAGTTTCCACTGCTACTCAGGGCGGAACTACACTGGTGCAGCTGGTGCAGCTGCACCAGGGCCCCGACCGGCTGGGGGCCCCTTCAAGCCTGGAGGGGGGCCCCCAGCCGACCCCCGCAAGCCGCCGCCAGAGGAGAGGAGGGTCAGGCAAGGAAGCAGAGAGCTTCCTGCTTCCTCTGCCTGATCCCGCCCCTCCTCTCCTCTGCTCCTCCGGGTCCTAGAACACTTCCACGCGGCTCCCAGGTAGGAGAGCATCGCGCCTGCGGCTCAGTGCGGCTCAGTGCGGCCCCCAGCGGCACCGTCCCCCCCCTTTCCGGGCCGCGCCGACGGCCAGCGGACCCCTCCCACCCGGGTCGCGCCGACGGCCTGTAGCCCCGCCCCCCGGGCCGCGCCGACGGCCAGTAGCCCCGCCCCCCCCGGTCCTCTCCTGCACCAGGGCCCCCGGGGGTGACGGTCCGCCCTGCTGCTACTGTTCCTGTCCCACTAGTTTGTCCCTGTTCTTGTGTTCCCAGTCCACTAACCTGTGTCTCCTACTAGCACCTGCCGTGCCTATACCAGCCTGTATATGCCATACTTATCAACCTCCATCCACCTGCATCTGCTGTACCTTTCCAGCCTTCTCCCGCCTGCACCTACCATGTTTTACCGGCCTCCACCTCCTGTACCTGCTGTGCCTTACTAGCCTGCACTTGCCTACCCTTGTCCAAGATCCTCTGTGCTGCCTCATATCCGCCCCGTCTGTTCTTACCTGCTGAGCCTCACCACCTGCCAGAGACTGTGTCACATGAGGGAAAAAAGTCAAATAAGGTCTAACTAAAAACTACCACACCTGACCTACCTGATTCTTTTACAGACGAGAGGTCCCAGCTGGGCAGTCCAAAAGGACCCTACGCGGATGACTAAGAAGAGCCCTCTGACCTTGCTTCATGAGTGGCCATCGCAGCTATCATGCTCCTCCTTAAGAGACCAGAGGAAGGTTCAGAGTTAAAATAAGGTAACTAAAAAATAATAATCTTTCCGGAAAAGCACTAGGCTGAAGGCTGTAATTCCAATCAGGGTCCACTTCAAATATCACCAGCAGGAAATGCAAGCTAAGGGAAGCTATAAAGAGAACCTGTCATCCCCTGGTGCTTTCCAAGCTGAAAGCACCACTGAATTCAGCATGTACGCTGCATTCAAGGAAGGTGTGTCCCATGAATGTACCCCATCTGTACCCCAAAAAACACAGTTTGGAAAGTTCACAGTTAAGGGGTCCGGTGGCTGTTATCTGAGTTTGCAATCCTGGCCGTTCACATGGTCCTCCCCGCCTCCTGCCTTTTTGTTCCATCTCCTCTTGTGTGTGGATTCCTCCTCTTCTGTGCCTGTACCTCAGTGTGTCACTTTACGCCGGCACATCCCAGCTGCTGTAACGGCGCATGTGCGTGTTGCAAGCGCCAGAGCCCGCCCTGCTAAAGGTTATGCTGTATGGAGGACGGGCTCTGGTGCTTGCGTCACGCACATGCTCTGCTACAGCAGCTGGGACCCGCTCCTACCAAGTGCTGGTTGTGTGCCTGCGTGAAGTGACACACTGAGGTGCAGGCACAGAAGAGGAGGAAGCCACACACAAGAGGAGGCGGAACAAAGATGCAGGAGGCGGGGAGGACCATGTGAATGGCCAGGACTGCAAACTCAGATAAGACCCACCAGACCCCTTAACTGTGAACTTTCCAAACTGTTTCTTTTGGGGGAAGAGGAGGGGGTACAGACATGAGACACACCTTCCCTGAATGCAGCATACATGCTGCATTTAGTGGTGCTTTCAGTTTGGAAAGCATCGGGGGAAAGGTGACAGGTTCTTTTTAAATAGTTACACCCGCTGGGTGATAGGGCAGGCTGAAATACAGATTGGAAACACCTGATGGGAGAAGGCAATGAACACAATACAAAGAACCTGGACAGTGACTGAACCAGACTACGGCTCAGTGGAGAGGGACACAGACCAGAGTACAGAGGATCAAACAAATCCGAGGCACAACACAGTGACCCCGGGGAGCTGTATCTGTATAGGCTTCATTCAAAATCAAGGCATGAGCTTTGATTGGAACCAGCCATGGTAAACCTGCCAGCTGTGGTCTGCAGCCTGCCGCTGTCTGCTGTGCCCTAGCTGGCAATCAAAAAAATGGGAGATCCCACGTGTTTTTTTAATTAATTATTTGTAGCTAAATACAAGGATAAACCACCCTTTAGTGCAACATGAAAGGCACCAAAGGATGAAAGCTTAGAATATAAGAGGTGGGAAATTATACAGATAGATAGATAGATAGATAGATAGATAGATAGATAGATAGATAGATAGATATTCTTTTTATTTATATATCCATCTATCCATTCATCCATAAGTATTCTACATGATTGGCCTAGATACATGGCACAACAGACATTATCACACAAGAGAGAATTAGATACACAGCTCAGCAGACAGTATCACACAGGATAGGATTAGATACACAGCTCAGCAGACAGTATCACACAGGATAGGATTAGATACACAGCTCAGCAGACAGTATCACACAGGATAGGATTAGATACACAGCTCAGCAGACAGTATCACACGGAAGAGGATTAGATACACAGCTCAGCAGACAGTATCACACACGATAGGATTAGATACACAGCTCAGCAGACAGTATCACACAGGATAGGATTAGATACACAGCTCAGCAGACAGTATCACACAGGACAGGATTAGATACACAGCTCAGCAGACAGTATCACACAGGATAGGATTAGATACACAGCTCAGCAGACAGTATCACACAGGAGAGGATTAGATACACAGCTCAGCAGACAGTATCACACAGGATAGGATCAGATACACAGCTCAGCAGACAGTATGTCACAGGAGAGGATTAGATACACAGCTCAGCAGACAGTATCACACAGGAGAGGATTAGATACACGACTCAGCAGACAGTATCACACAGGATAGGATTAGATACACGGCTCAGCAGACAGTATCACACAGGAGAGGATTAGATACACAGCTCAGCAGACAGTATCACACAGGATAGGATCAGATACACAGCTCAGCAGACAGTATCACACAGGATAGAACTAGATACACAGCTCAACAGACAGTATCACACAGGATAGGATTAGATACACAGCTCAGCAGACAGGATCACACAGGAGAGGATTAGATACACAGCTCAGCAGACAGTATCACACAGGAGAGGATTAGATACACAGCTCAGCAGACAGTATCACACAGGATAGGATTAGATACACAGCTCAGCAGACAGTATCACACAGGAGAGTATTAGATACGCAGCTCAGCAGACAGTATCACACAGTAGAGGATTAGATACACAGCTCAGCAGACAGTATCACACAGGATAGGATTAGATATACAGCTCAGCAGACAGTATCACACAGGAGAGGATTAGATACACAGCTCAGCAGACAGTATCACACAGGATAGGATTAGATACACAGCTCAGCAGACAGTATCACACAGGAGAGTATTAGATACGCAGTTCAGCAGACAGTATCACACAGTAGAGGATTAGATACACAGCTCAGCAGACAGTATCACACAGGAGAGGATTAGATACACAGCTCAGCAGACAGTATCACACAGGAGAGGATTAGATACACAGCTCAGCAGACAGTATCACACAGGAGAGGATTAGATACACAGCTCAGCAGACAGTATCACACAGTAGAGGATTAGATACACAGCTCAGCAGACAGTATCACACAGGAGAGGATTAGATACACAGCTCAGCAGACAGTATCACACATGAGAGGATTAGATACACAGCTCAGCAGACAGTATCACACAGGCTGAGATACGCTGGTTTAGAAGTTGACTGTATAATACACCTCAGGACGTAGATTACTGCAGACTTTATAATATAAACTTTGATGCATAATTGCATTTTTATTAATTCCCATCATTCATTGGATGCATGGAGAATCTCAGAAATGACTCAGAGCTGAATGTTCCAGGAATGACCACTAGGTGGCAGGACAGAGACCTCTCCGCGGGCACCGCGCACAGCACAATGCCAACAGGTCCCAACATTTAAAGTGACAGCGACGTCCTGGTGGTGATAATTGAGCGTTGGCTGTTACGGGTCCGCGGAGGTTCTCGCAGTAATGGCTGTTCATGTATGAAGATGTCAATAGAAACTTCCCAATCTGCCGCTCAGCAGAGACAGGAGACCGGAAAGTGCAAAGAAGTCGCACAATGATCACATAGGGACAGCCGCAATGCACCGTAGATAGAGAATAAGCAAATCTGCGTCCAGTGGAGATCTGACATTTTACCAGCGCTCCTCCATATATTCTAAGGTTTGGATGAATGACCACCCAGCATCCCCAATAATCAGCACAGTGTCTTATCTATATGTAGTGAGCACCTCCTAGTGGTGACTGTATAAATCTGTATGTAGTGAGCTCCCTCTAGTGGTGACTGTATAAATCTGTATGTAGTGAGGTCCCTCTAGTGGTGACTGTATAAATCTGTATGTAGTGAGCTCCCTCTAGTGGTGGCTGTATAAATCTGTATGTAGTGAGCTCCCTCTAGTGGTGACTGTATAAATCTGTATGTAGTGAGCTCCCTTTAGTGGTGACTGTATAAATCTGTATGTAGTGAGCTCCCTCTAGTGGTGACTGTATATATCTGTATGTAGTGAGCTCCGTCTTATGGTGGCTGTATAAATCTATATGTAGTGAACTCCCTCTAGTGGTGACTGTATATATCGGAATGTAGTGAGCTCCCTCTAGAGGTGACTGTATATATCTCTATGTAGTGAGCTCCCTCTAGTGGTGACTGTATATATATGTGTGTAGTGAGCTCCCTCTAGTGGTGACTGTACATATCTGTATGTAGTGAGCTCCGTCTTATGGTGGCTGTATATATTTGTATGTTGTGAACTCCCTCTAGTGGTGACTGTATAAATCTGTATGTATTGAGCTCCGGCTTATGGTGGCTGTATATATGTGTATGTAGTGAACCAGGGGCGTAACTACCGGCATAGCAGACGTAGCAGTCGCTTTGGGGCCCGGCGCTTGTGGGGGGGCCCGGACCCAGCGCCGCTACGCTGCTATCCGGTCAGCTACAGGCCCCCAGTGGGTATATACAGGCCCCCCACTCCTCCCTTTCTGCTGCACACGTCACCTGTAAAGGAATACATCATACTTACTTATCCCTGCCGGCTGCCGCTGTCGCCGCTCTGCACCGCGCTCCGTCTTCATCCGGCTCCTTCCTGGTTGTGACCGGCGGGTGCAGGCAATGACGTCACAACCAGGAAGGAGCCGGATGAAGACGGAGCGCGGTGCAGAGCGGCGACAGCAGCAGCCGGCAGGGATAAGTAAGTATGATGTATTCCTTTACAGGTGACGTGTGCAGCAGAAAGGAAGGAGTGGGGGGCCTGTATATACCCACAGGGGGCCTGTATATACACACTGGGGCCCTGTATGTAGCCACTGGGGCCCTGTATATAGCCACTGGGGCCCTGTATATAGTCACTGGGGGCCTGTATATACACACTGGGGCCCTGTATGTAGCCACTGGGGGCCTGTATATAGCCACTGGGGGCCTGTATATAGCCACTGGGGGCCTGTATATAGCCACTGGGGGTCTGTATATACCCACTGGGGCCCTGAATGTATATACCCACTGGGGCCCTGAATGTATATACCCACTGGGGCCTGTATATACCCACTAGGGCCTGTATATACCCACTATGGCCTGTATATACCCACTGGGGCCTGTATATACCCACTGGGGGCCTGTATATAGCCACTGGGGGCCTGTATATAGCCACTGGGGGCCTGTATATACCCACTGGGGCACTGACTGTATATACCCACTGGGGCCTGTATATACCCACTGGGGCCTGTATATACCCACTGGGGCCTGTATATACCCACTGGGGCACTGTATATACCCACTGGGGAGGCTGCTGTATACCACTGGGGCTGCTGTATATACTGCTGGGGCCTGTATATACCACTGGGGAGGCTGCTGTATACCACTGGAGCTGCTGTATATACTGCTGGGGCCTGTATATACCACTGGGGAGGCTGCTGTATACCACTGGGGCTGCTGTATATACCACTGGGAAGGCTGCTGTATACCACTGGGGCTGCTGTATATACCACTGGGGAGGCTGCTGTATACCACTGGGGCTGCTGTATATACCACTGGGGAGGCTGCTGTATACCACTGGGGCTGCTGTATATACTGCTGGGCCTGTATATACCACTGGGAGGCTGCTGTATACCACTGGGGCTGCTGTATATACTGCTGGGGCCTGTATATACCACTGGGGAGGCTGCTGTATACCACTGGGGCTGCTGTATATACTGATGGGGCCTGTATATATCACTGGGGTGGCTGCTGTATACCTCTGGGGAGGCTGCTGTATGCCACTGGGGCTACTGTATATACTGCTGGGGCCTGTATATACCACTCGGGAGGCTGCTGTATACCACTGGGGAGGCTGCTGTATACTACCACTGGAGAGGCCTGTATACCACACTGCTGGGGGCTGTATACCTATGCTGGGGTCCACCCTCGGCTTATACACGAGTCAATAGGTTTTCCCAGGTTTTGGGGGCAAAAGTAGGGGGGTCGGCTTATACAAGAGTATATACGGTAAACTGGGTGGCGTCAGACTGTTAACACTGATTCGGTAAGGGGGTGTGTCTTGAAGGGGGCGTGTCATTGGGGGCGTGTCTCGGAGGGGGCCCCGTTCAAAAGTTTGCTATGGGGCCCTGCCAGTTCTAGTTACGCCCCTGTAGTGAACTCCCTCTAGTGGTGACTGTATATATCTGTATATAGCAAGCTCCCTCTAGTGGTGGCTGTATAAATCTGTACATAGTGAGCTCCCTCTAGTGGTGGCTGTATAAATCTGTATGTAGTGAGCTCCCTCTAGTGGTGACTGTATAAATCTGTATGTAGTGAGCTCCCTTTAGTGGTGACTGTATAAATCTGTATGTAGTGAGCTCCCTCTAGTGGTGACTGTATATATCTGTATGTAGTGAGCTCCGTCTTATGGTGGCTGTATAAATCTATATGTAGTGAACTCCCTCTAGTGGTGACTGTATATATCGGAATGTAGTGAGCTCCCTCTAGAGGTGACTGTATATAGCTCTATGTAGTGAGCTCCCTCTAGTGGTGACTGTACATATCTGTATGTAGTGAGCTCCGTCTTATGGTGGCTGTATATATTTGTATTTAGTGAACTCCCCCCAGTGGTGACTGTACATATCTGTATGTAGTGAGCTCCATCTTATGGAGGCTGTATATATTTGTATGTAGTGAACTCCCTCTAGTGGTGACTCTATATATCTGTATGTAGTGAGCTCCGTCTTATGGTGGCTGTATATATGTGTATGTAGTGAACTCCCTCTAGTGGTGACTGTATATATCTGTATGTAGCGAGCTCCCTCTAGTGGTGGCTGTATAAATCTATATATAGTGTGCTCCCTCTAGTGGTGACTGTATATATCTGTATGTAGTGAGCTCCCTCTAGTGGTGACTGTATATATCTGTATATAGTGAGCTCCCTCTAGTGGTGACTGTATGAATCTGTATGTAGTGAGCTCCGTCTAATGGTGACTGTATATATCTGTATGTAGTGAGCTCCCACTAGAGGTGACAGTATATATCTGTATGTAGTAAGCTCCCTCTAGTGGTGACTGTATCTATATGTATGTAGTGAGCTTCCTCCAGTGGTGACTGTATATATCTGTATGTAGTGAGCTCCCTCTAGTGGTGACTGTATATATCTGTATGTAGTGAGCTCCCTCTAGTGGTGACTGTATAAATCTGTATGTAGTGAGCTCCATCTAGTGGTGGTTGTATAAATCTGTATGCAGTGAGCTCCCTCTAGTGGTGACTGTATAAATCTGTATGTAGTGTGCACCTCCTAGTGGTGACTGTATAAATCTGTATGCAGTGAGCTCCCTTTAGTGGTGACTGTATAAATCTGTATGTAGTGAGCTCCCTCTAGTGGTGACTGTATATATCTGTATGTAGTGAGCTCCGTCTTATGGTGGCTGTATAAATCTATATGTAGTGAACTCCCTCTAGTGGTGACTGTATATATATGTATGTAGTGAACTCCCTCTATGGTGACTGTATATATCTGTATGTAGTGAGCTCCCTCTAGTGGTGACTGTACAAATCTGTATGTAGTGAGCTCCCTCTAGTGGTGGCTGTATAAATCTGTATGTAGTGAGCTCCCTCTAGTGGTGACTGTATATATCTGTATGTAGTGAGCTCCCTCTAGTGGTGACTGTATATATCTTTATGTAGTGAGCTCCCCTAGTGGTGACTGTATAATCTGTATGTAGTGAGCTCCTCTCTAGTGGTGACTGTATAAATCTGTATGTATGAGCCCCCTCTAGTGGTGACTGTAAAATCTGTATGTAGTGAGCTCCCTCTAGTGGTGGTTTATAAATCTGTATTAGTGAGCTCCCTCTAGTGGTGACTGTATAAATCTGTATGTAGGTGAGCTCCTCTAGTGGGTGACTGTATAAATCTATATTCTGAATATTATGTATAGTGAGCTCCTCTCAATGTGACTGTATATATCTGTATGTATGAGCTCCCTCTAGTGGTGACTGTATATATCTGTATGCAGTGGTCTCCCTCTAGCGTGGTGCTGTATTAAATCTGTATGTAGTGAGCTCCCTCTTGTGGTGACTGTATATATCTGTATGTAGTAAGCTCTTCCTAGGGATGATTGTATACATCTGTATGTAGTTAGAGCTCCTTCTAGTGGAATGAGTTAATAAAGTGAGTGATATATTGGTACTTCGAAAATAGGCAAATATTGCAGTTACAGCCATTGCAGTCTCTGTATGTTACTTTGTTACATATTCATCTACTTATATAATCGGGAGTTTGGAATTCGGGCGTTGTAGCCAAATCCCAAGCTCCTTTGCGGCACTGCGAGCGATGACGCACAGCCGCAGCCGCACTACTGTTAAAAAAAAAAAAAATATGCTCACCTCTTCCCGAGCCCCCTCCGCCGTCTTCCTGCAGGCTCCCGGTGGCTCCCGCAGGCTCCCGGTGTCTGCAGAGGTCTTCTACTGCAGTACAGGACCTGCTGGTGATGTCACAGTCACGTGACACCAGGTTACTCCATGGTAACCTGCGGTCACTGTGACTGTGACATCACCGCAGGTCCTATACTGCAGTAGAAGACCTCTGCAGATCACCTGGAGCCACCGGGAGCCTGCAGGTAGACGGTGGGAGACGGCGGGGTCTCAGGGTGAGGTGAGTATAAACTTTTTTTATTTTTTTTAACCCCTGCCTTCCTGTTTGGAGAAGTTTTACTGTACTGAGCATGCTCAGTACAGTAAAATCAGGTCCGAGGAGACATCAGATGTTTCCTCGGACCCTTCTCCATAGGCCCCATGTTAAATTGATCGGGTCGGATCGGATGTGCACTAAATGCCATCCGATTCGGTCCGATCCCATTCTGTCAGATTTTATTTTTCGGTGCAAAAATCGCCTCTGCCACCCATGGAGCCGCCTCTATACTCTGCCACCCACAGAGCCGCCTCTATACTCTGCCACCCACGGAGCCGCCTCTATACTCTGCCACCCACGGAGCCGCATCTATACTCTGCCACCCACGAGCCGCCTCTATACTCTGCCACCCACGGAGCCGCCTCTATACTCTGCCACCCACGGAGCCGCCTCTATACTCTGCAACCCACGGAGCACTCTATCTCTGCCACCCACGGAGCCGCCTCTATACTCTGCCACCCACGGAGCCGCCTCTATACTCTGCACCCACGGAGCCGCCTCTATACTCTGCCACCCACGGAGCCGCCTCTATACTCTGCCACCCTACGGAGCCGCCTCTATACTCTGCCACCCACGGAGCGCCTCTATACTCTGCCACCCACGGAGCCGCCTCTATACTCTGCCACCCACGGAGCCGCCTCTATACTCTGCCACCCACGGAGCCGCCTCTATACTCTGCCACCCACAGGAGCCGCCTCTATACTCTGCCACCCACGGAGCCGCCTCTAACTCTGCCACCCACGAGCCGCCTCTATACTCTGCCACCACGAAGCGTCTCTATACTCTGCCACCCACGACCGCCTCTATCTCTGCCACACGGAGCGCCTCTATTACTCTACACATGGAGACGCCTCTTACTCTCCATTCACGGACAGCCTCTAGCTCTGCCACCACTGGAGCGCTTCTTTAATCTGCATCCACGGAGCCCCTCTATACTCTTCTCCACCACGAGCGACTCTATCTTGACACCCACGGTACCGCCTCTAGCTCTCCACCACTGGGGCCATCCTCTAAACTCTGCCACCCTGAGCCAGCTCTGTCTGCCACCTACAGGGGCCTCTATACTCTGCACATGAGCCGCCTCTATACTCTGCACCCTCGGAGTCCCACTCTATCATTGCCACCCACCACCTTCTCTTATAACTAAATCTGCACCCACAGCCTCTATACTCTGGCGCCCACCAGCCGCCTTATACACACATTCTTTCAACCGCTCCCTTCCATGCTCGGGCATTTCTAGTCTACAATATCATGTGTCCTATTTTTAAGTGAGTAAAGTCTTGGCCTCTAGGAGACTGTGTCTCACCATGGAGGCCTATCTCTTTAAATGATCACCCTTTCCTACTCTGGGGTCTCCACTCTATCATGGTGGCCTATTCTCTTAAATGATCACCCTTTCCTACTCTGGGTCTCCACTCTATCATGGTGGCCAATTCTCTTAAATGATCACCTTTACCTACTCTGGGTCTCCACTCTATCATGGTGGCCTATTCTTGTAAATGATCACCCTTTCCTACTCTGGGTCTCCACTCTATCATGAGGCCTATTCTTTTAAATGATCACCCTTTCCTACTCTGGGGTCTCCACTCTGTCATGGTGACCTATTCTCTTAATGATCACCCTTTCCAACTCTGGCATCTCCACTCTATCATGGTGAGCTATTCTCTTAAATGATCACCCTTTCCAACTCTGGAGGACTTTTCTCGATCATGATGGCCTATTCCTTTAAATGATCACCCTTTCCTACTCTGGGTCTCCACTCTATCATGGTGGCCTATTCTCTTAAATGATCACCCTTTCCTACTCTGGGGTCTCCACTCTATCATGGTGGCTTATTCCCTTAAATGATCACCCTTTCCTAGAGTGGAGATCCCAGAGTAGGAAAGGTTGATCATTTAAGAGAATAGGTCACCATGATAGAGTGGAGACCGCATAGAAGTAGGCCAATATGGGAAGATGCCTATTCTTTTAAATGATCCCTTCCTACTCTGGGTCTCCACTATCATGGGCCTATTCTCTTAATGATATAGTCACCGATGCTATTCTAATGATCACCCATTCCTACTCTGGGTCTCCACTCTATCATGATGGCCATATTCTTTAAATGATCCACCTTACCTACTCTGGGTCTCCACTTATCAGAAGTGGCCTATTCTTTAAATGATCACCTTCCTATAGGTCCCCAATCATGATGGCTATTCTTTTAAATGATCACCCTTCTACTTGGGTCTCACTCTTCATGGTGCCTATTCTTTAAATGTCACCCTTCCACTCTATCTCCACTCTATCATGTGACTATTCTCTTAAATGATCACCCTTTCCACTCTGGGTTCTCATCATGTGCCTATTCTTTAAATGATCACCTTTCTACTCTGGGTCTCCACTCTATCATGTGGCCTATTTCTTAAATGATCACCTTTCCACTCTGGGTCTCCACTCTATCATGTGGCTATTCCTTAAATGATACCCTTTCCTATGGGTCCCATATAGGGGTATCTTTAAAGATATCCCATTGTGGTACCAATGAGTTCTTTAAATGCACTTATGGGCCACTATCATGTGCCTATTCTTTAAATGATCCCCTTCCTACTCTGGGGTTCTATCATGTGGCCTATTCCTTAATGATCACCCTTTCCTACTCTGGGGTCTCCACTCTATCATGTGGCTATCTCTTAAATGATCACCCTTCCTACCTGGTCTCCACTCTATCATGGTGACCTATTCTCTAAATGATCACCCTTTCCTAGAGGGATCCAGAGTAGGAAAGGTTGATCATTTAAGAAAATAGGTCACCATGATAGAGTGGAGACCCAGAGTAGGAAGGGTGATCATTTAAAAGAATAGGACATATGATAGAGTGGAGACCCCAGAGTATCATGATGGCCTATTCTTTTAAATGATCACCCTTTCCTACTATGGGGTCTCCACTCTATCATGGTGGCCTATTCTTTTAAATGGTCAACCCTTCCCACTCTATGTCTCCACTCTATCATGATGACCTATTCTCTTAAATGATCACCCTTTCCTACTCTGGGTCTCCACTCTATCATGGTGGCCTATTCTCTTAAATGATCACCCTTTCCTACTCTGGGTCTCCACTCTATCATGGTGGCCTATTCTCTTAAATGATCATCCCTTCCCACTCTGTGGTCTCCACTCTATCATGATGACCTATTCTCTTAAATGATAACCCTTTCCTACTCTGGGGTCTCCACTCTATCATGGTGGCCTATTCTCTTAAATGATCACCCCTTCCCACTCTGTGGTCTCCACTCTATCATGATGGGCCTATTCTCTTAAATGATCACCCTTTCCTACTCTGTGGTCTCCACCTATCATGGTGACCTATTCTCTTAAATGATCACCCTTTCCTACTCTGGAGGACTTTTCTCGATCATGATGGCCTATTCTTTAAATGATCACCCTTTCCTACTCTGGGGTCTCCACTCTATCATGGTGGCTTATTCTCTTAAATGATCACCCTTTCTACTCTGGGGTCTCCACTCTATCATGGTGACCTATTCTCTTAAATGATCACCCTTTCCTAGAGTGGATCCCAGAGTAGGAAAGGTTGATCATTTAAGAAAATAGGTCACCATGATAGAGTGGAGACCCCAGAGTAGAAAGGTGATCATTTAAAGAATAGGACATCATGATAGAGTGGAGACCCAGAGTATCATGGTGGCCTATTCTTTTAAATGATCACCCTTTCCTACTATGGGGTCTCCACTCTATCATGGTGGCCTATTCTTTTAAATGATCAACCCTTCCCACTCTATGTCTCCACTCTATCATGGTGGCCTATTCTCTTAAATGATCATCCCTTCCCACTCTGTGGTCTCCACTCTATCATGATGACCTATTCTCTTAAATGATCACCCTTTCCTACTCTGGGTCTCCACTCTATCATGATGACCTATTCTCTTAAATGATCACCCTTTCCTACTCTGGGGTCTCCACTCTATCATGGTGGCCTATTCTCTTAAATGATCACCCTTTCCTACTCTGGGGTCTCCTCTCTATCATGGTGGCTTATTCTTTTAAATATCAACCCTTCCCACTCTATGTCTCCACTCTATCATGGTGGCCTATTCTCTTAAATGATCACCCCTTTCCACTCTGTGGTCTCCACTCTATCATGATGACCTATTCTTTAAATGATCACCCTTTCCTACTCTGGGGTCTCCACTCTATCATGCTGGCCTATTCTCTTAAATGATCACCCTTTTCTACTCTGGGCTCTCCACTCTATCATGGTGGCTTATTCTCTTAAATGATCACCCTTTCCTAGAGTGGAGATCCCAGAGTAGGAAAGGTTGATCATTTAAGAGAATAGGTCACCATGATAGAGTGGAGACCCCAGAGTATCATGGTGGCCTATTCTTTTTAATGATCAACCCTTCCCACTCTATGTCTCCACTCTATCATGGTGGCCTATTCTCTTAAATGATCACCCCTTCCCACTCTGAGGTCTCCACTCTATCATGATGACCTATTCTCTTAAATGATCACCCTTTCCTACTCTGGGGTCTCCACTCTTATCATGGTGACCTATTCTTTTAAATGATCACCCTTTCCTACTCTGGGTTCTCCACTCTATCATGGTGGCCTATTCTCTTAAATGATTACCCTTTCCTACTCTGGGCTCTCCACTCTCTCATGGTGACCTATTCTTTTAAATGATCACCCTTTCCTACTCTGGGTTCTCCACTCTATCATGGTGGCCTATTCTCTTAAATGATCACCCTTTCCTACTCTGGGGTCTCCACTCTATCATGGTGACCTATTCTCTTAAATGATCACCCTTTCCTACTCTGGAGGACTTTTCTCGATCATGATGGCCTATTCCTTTAAATGATCACCCTTTCCTACTCTGGGGTCTCCACTCTATCATGGTGGCCTATTCTCTTAAATGATCACCCTTTCCTACTCTGGGGTCTCCACTCTATCATGGTGGCTTATTCTCTTAAATGATCACCCTTTCCTAGAGTGGAGATCCCAGAGTAGGAAAGGTTGATCATTTAAGAGAATATGTCACCATGATAAAGTGGAGACCTCAGAGTAGGAAAGGGTGATCATTTAAAAGAATAGGCCATCATGATAGAGTGGAGACCCCAGAGTATCATGATGGCCTATTCTTTTAAATGATCACCCTTTCCTACTCTGAGGTCTCCACTTTATCATGGTGGCCTATTCTCTTAAATGATCACCCTTTCCTACTCTGGGGTCTCCACTCTATCATGGTGACCTATTCTCTTAAATGATCACACTCTCCTACTCTAAGGTCTCCACTCTATCATGGTGGCCTATTCTTTTAAATGATCAACCCTTCCCACTCTGGGGTCTCCACTCTATCATGGTGGCATTTCTCTTAAATGATCACCCTTTCCTAGAGTGGAGATCCCAGAGTAGGAAAGGTTGATCATTTAAGAGAATATGTCACCATGATAGAGTGGAGACCCCAGAGTAGGAAAGGGTGATCATTTAAAAGAATAGGCCATCATGATAGAGTGGAGACCCCAGAGTATCATGATGGCCTATTCTTTTAAATGATCACCCTTTCCTACTCTGGGCTCTCCACTCTATCATGGTGGCCTATTCTCTTAAATGATCACCCTTTCCTACTCTGGGGTCTCCACTCTATCATGGTGACCTATTCTCTTAAATGATCACACTCTCCTACTCTAAGGTCTCCACTCTATCATGGTGGCCTATTCTCTTAAATGATCACCCTTTCCTACTCTGGGGTCTCCACTCTATCATGGTGGCATTTCTCTTAAATGATCACCCTTCCCACTCTGGGGTCTCCACTCTATCATGGTGACCTATTCTCTTAAATGATCACACTTTCCTACTCTGGGGTCTCCACTCTATCATGGTGACCTATTCTCTTAAATGGTCACCCTTTCCTACTCTGGGGTCTCCACTCTATCATGGTGACCTATTCTCTTAAATGATCACCCCTTCCCACTCTGGGGTCTCCACTCTATCATGGTGACCTATTCTCTTAAATGATCACACTCTCCTACTCTAAGGTCTCCACTCTATCATGGTGGCCTATTCTCTTAAATGATCACCCTTCCCACTCTGGGGTCTCCACTCTATCATGGTGACCTATTCTCTTAAATGGTCACCCTTTCCTACTCTGGGGTCTCCACTCTATCATGGTGACCTATTCTCTTAAATGATCACCCCTTCCCACTCTGGGGTCTCCACTCTATCATGGTGACCTATTCTCTTAAATGATCACACTCTCCTACTCTAAGGTCTCCACTCTATCATGGTGGCCTATTCTCTTAAATGATCACCCTTCCCACTCTGGGGTCTCCACTCTATCATGGTGACCTATTCTCTTAAATGGTCACCCTTTCCTACTCTGGGGTCTCCACTCTATCATGGTAACCTATTCTCTTAAATTATCACACTTTCCTACTCTGGAGGACTTTTCTCGATCATGGTGACCTATTCTTTTAAATCTCCCTTTCCATCTCTGGAGGACTTTGCTCGACCATGATGGCCCATTCCTTTAAATGATCATTCTTTCTCACTTTGAAGGACTCTGCTCAACCATGATGGCCTATTCTTTTAAACGATCACCCTTTCCTATTCTTGGGGACTCCGCTTGATCATGATGGCCTATTCTTTTAAATGATCAATCTTTCCAACTCAGGAGGACTTTGCTTGACCATATTAGCCTATTCCTTTAAATGGCTATCCTTCCCCACTCTGGAGGACTTTGCTTGACCATGGTGGCCTACTATTTTAAATGATCACTCTGTAATACCAGACCTTTCCAGTAGTGGCCTCTGCAGCTATTTATAATAATTACTGATGATTGCTTAGGACTTTAAATCCTTTGTTTAAGTCAATCAGATGATTGTGATGTCTGAGACGGATGTTGTTGATTATTGGTAAATTCCCTGTTAATCAAAAATGAATAATTGCATTGAATGTAATGTATTCTTCGGTTCTGATTGGCCCAGTGTGACCGCCTCAAACAGCAACAGAGATGGCACAGAGCCCCCCCCCCACTGACATCATCATGAGTCCCTGCCCCGTCTTCACGCCCCCACTGTATTGAACAATCGTATCCCCCAGCACACCTGCCCCCACTGACATCACCAAGAGCCTACTCCCCACTACATCACCAGAGCCTGCCCCACTGACATCACCAAGAGCCTGTCCTCCCTGACATCACCAAGAGCCCGCCACCTACTGCATCCACCAGAGCCCGCCCCCCACTACATCACCAGAGCCCGCCCCACTGACATCACCAAGAGCCCCCTCCCACTGACATCACCAAGAGCCCGCCCCCCATGACTCACCAAGAGCCTCCCCCCACTGACATCACCAAGAGCCCGCTCCCCCACTGACATCACCAAGACCCGCCACCCACTGACATCACCAGCCCCCCCCCACGTCATCCCCAGAGCCTTCCCTCCCACTGATATCACCAAGAGCCCGCCCCCCACTACAATCACCAATGACCTCCCCCCACTGACATCACCAGAGCCCGCCCCCACTGACATCACCAAGAGCCTGCCTCCCCTACATCACCAAGGAGCCTGCCCCCTGACATCACCAAGCCTGCCCCCCACTGACATACCAAGACCCGCCCCCCACTGTACATCACCAAGAGCCTGCCTCCCACTACATCACCAAGAGCCTAGCCCCCACTAGACATCACCATGAGCACTGCCCCCACTGACATCACCCAGGCCTCCTCTCACTGACATAAACACCAGAGCCTTCGTCCCACTGATATCACCAAGAGCCTGCCCCCACTGACATCACAAGAGCTGCGCCCACTGAGTCATCACCAAGACCCGCCCCCCACGACATCACCACATACCCACAGGTGGTAAGTGGTATTGCAGCTTAAATTAATTTAATACATAAGAGTTGCACTACTACCTACAACCTGAGGATAGGTGTGGTGCTGTTCCATATGAAAACAGCCATCATTTTCTTATCTTGTAAAATCCATTTAATTGCAGGAAAAGCCGTTGACTATTCCTAGGATATCAATAATGAATCGGATGATGGATTTAGGGGCAGGTCGCCCTATAAAGCCTGAACGCGGCTTCACAGATACTTCTCCTAATCCGTAAACTCCTCCATGGTGGTAATTACCCTCCAAATTACAGAGCGGAACGTCTCTGCGAGGTCCAAGGAGACGACACAAAGGATCAATCAGCAGTAATTAAAAAGGGATTAAATCCTGGAGATCAATAAGTGTAAAATGCATCATAGTGATGAAGAGCAGGAATAACACCGGAGGTGACGGGAGGGCGAGGGGTCTGTAATCATTTATTAACGAGATGATGTGTAATATTTATGGTCAATTAATAACAAAGAGGTGAAAATGATAATAAAATATGAGGAAACAAGCTACACCTGATCCATGACTTCTTTACCTCCTGCAACCTCTCCTTCCTGCATGGTTGATGCCCCCTACTACGGCCTCCCCTGCTGCCCTCAGCTATGGTGGCCTCCACTTTGTCCACACTCCTCCCCTGGCAACCAACATGGCGGAGGGGTGGGTTTCTTCTTTCTGCTCCTTCAACCCAATCCACCCCCCACCTCCCTTATACTCCCCTCCTTCAAAGTTCACTCTGTCTGTATCTACTCTCCCTCTAATCTCCAAATGGCAGTCATATACCGATCACTGTGCTCAGCCATTGCCTTCTCCACCTAACGTCTTCACTTTCTCTCCGCTGACATCCCCACCATCATCATGGGTAACTTCAATATCCCTACTGACACCCGCCAGCCAGTGGCCTCTAAACGTCTATCACTTATGCAGCGGACCCCAGGGGCCGTGGGGTACTCAGGATCGGCCGGTCAGTTCTTAGGGAATCACGGTGGCTTCGTGACCATGGGCGTGCAGTTAAAGGGGATATTTATATGGGAACATTAGTGACGCCACCTGTGGTATTTGGCCAGGGGTGGCCAACGCTGCAGGATCTGACCGCTGGGGCATATGGTAGTGCAGCTGGAATGGTAAAACTCCCCACAGGTGGAGCTGGGCCCCAGGAAAGATGTAGATAGTCTATAGTGGTGGTGATGGTGAGGAAGGTGCCAGGCGAGGAAGAAGGAGGCAAATAAGTTTGTTACCTTTACTTGATGATCAGTCAAGTTCACCCAGCCGAGTGCTGTGCTCCTCCAAACTGCAGCCAGGTTAGCTCCCAGATGATTAAGGTCAAAACACCAAGACACCACTCATAGCCTTTCCTGGTTGCTCTTCCCTGCGCTGAGTACACACCCCCTCCTTTCCAGCACCTTTGTGGACAGGGTCCCAGGCTGATGGCTGCGGGTCTTGTCGGGCAACTGCTTCAGCACATCCCCTGACCCTAGTTCTGCCACGTCCCGGCGATTATCCACAGTTGGTGGCCATTGCTCATGCAAAACGATGCCGGTTTTCCTGGCTGAGGCATGCATCACTCCTACCAGATCAGGGCCGGTCCCCTCAGGCAACCTGTCCCTCTGCCCAACTCGGGTCAGGCCAGATTTGAGGCACACGGGTGGATTTGCCCACTCCCGTGGCCCCTAGGACACTTTCTGTCCTGCATCCGCTCCGGACACTCTCCACCGACGTTCTCACTCTCTTCTAGACTCCACCTATCTCCTCCTACTGCTAACCCCTCCTCCTCACCAGAAGATGGGGCCCTCCCTCTCAATAAGGGCCGCACGAATCCCATAGCCCTGATTTGGGACGGGGTTGTGTGAACTCTGTGTCTTGGGTTTGTGACCCCTCTCACCTGGGAACACTGACACCACACCTGTGGAATAGGTGCAGCATCATTGTGGCCCATCCGCAGGTCCACACTACTCTTCCTTGACTAACTCAGCCCCACACACCCACACAGATGGACATACATAAGACCTTATCTTCACCCTCATCTGCTCCCTATGAAATCTCACAACCTCCCCTCTCCCACTATCCGACCACCATTTACTCCCCATGTCCAGCCACTAGCACATCCTCACAGAAACCTCTCACATCTACACATCCACAGCCTCTCTAGTCTCTTTGCTACCTGTGTCCTCCATATCTGCACTCCATGACACAGACAGTGCCACCGCTTTCTATAACGTCACTCTCACATCAGCCATTGACTTAATCGCCCCTCTCGCGCATGGCAAATTTAGGTGAATCAATAGGCAACCCTGGCACACCAATCTCACAAAAAACTATGGCAAGTGTCCAGGGTCACGGAGCAGCGTTGGAAGAAAACGCACCTGCCAGACGTCTTCACTGCCTTCAAACAAGCAACACTTACCTTCAAATCAGCCCTCAACTCTGCTAAACAGACCTACTTCACAAACCTTGTATCTTCCTTATCCTACAACCCCAAACAACTGTTCAGCACATTTAACTCTCTCCTCCGCCCACCACTGCTCCCTCCAACTCCCTTCATCTCTGCTGAGGGCTTTGCCACATACTTCAAAAATAAGATCGACCAGACAAGGCAAGAATATATCATACCACCACCTCAAACACTCCATATACCAGACACTCCATAACCTCCCTCTCTAACATCACTGAAGGAGAGCTTACTCATCTCCTCTCCAAATCACACCTCACCACCTGTGCACTTGACCCCATCCCTTCCCACCTCCACCCCAACCTTTCTAACATGCTTATCCCAGCCCTGACCCACCTCTTCAACCTATCGCTATCTTCTCGTACCTTCCCCTCTGCCTTCAGACATGCCACCCTCACACCCATCCTAAAAAAGCCAAACCTTGACCCGACTGCTATGCCCAGCTACAGCCCCATATCGCTGCTCCCAGTTGCTTCCAAAGTCCTTGAGCAGCACGTCCATGCTCAACTTTCCTCCCACCTCTCATTTCTCTCCTTGACAACCTTCAATCTGGCTTCCGCCCCCACCACTCCACCGAAACTGCCCTGACCAAGATTACTAATGACTTACTCACTGCCAAAGCCAAAAGACAGTTCTCCATCCTGCTCCTTCTAGACCTCTCCTCTGCATTTGACACAGTTGACCACTACCTACTGCTACAGATTCTTTTTTCCCTTGGCATTGAAGACCTTGCCCTCTCCTGGGTTGTCTCATACCTTTCCGACCGCACATTTAGCATTTCCCACTCCCACACGACCTCCTCATCCCGCCCTCTCTCTGTTGGACTCCTTCAAGGTTCTGTCCTGGGGCCTCTTCTTTTCTCCATCTATACCCTTGGTCTGGGACAGCTCATACAGTCCCATGTCTTCCAGTATCACCTGTACACTGATGACACTCAGATCTACCTCTCTGGCCCAGACGTCACCTCTCTGCTGTCCAGAATCCCGGAGTGTCTATCAGCCATATCCTCCTTCTCCTCTCTCCTGTCCAGAATCCCGGAGTGTCTATCAGCCATATCCTCCTCCTCCTCTCTGCTGTCCAGAATCCCGGAGTGTCTATCAGCCATATCCTCCTTCTCCTCTCTGCTGTCCAGAATCCCGGAGTGTCTATCAGCCATATCCTCCTTCTCCTCTCTCCTGTCCAGAATTCTGGAGTGTCTATCAGCCATATCCTCCCTCTCCTCTCGCTTCCTAAATCTCAATGTAGACAAAATTGAACTCATCATCTTTCTTCTATCTCATGTATCTTCCTTACCCGATCTATCTATTATGGTAAATGGCAAGACACTCTCTCCCGCACCTGATATCCGCTGCCTCGGAGTAACTCTCAACTCTGCCCTATCCTTCAAACCGCACATCCAAGCCCTCGCCACCTCCTGTCATCTCCAGCTCAAGAATATTTCCAGAATCCGTCCCTTCCTCAACCTTCAATCTACCAAAATGCTTGTACATGCCCTCATCATCTCCCACCTTGATTACTGCAACCTCCTACTCTGTGGCCTCCCTGCTAACACTCTTGCACCTCTTCAGTATGTCCAAAACTCTGCTGCCCGACTAATCCACCTCTCTCCTCGCTATTCCTCCACTTCTCCCCTCTGCAAATCCCTCCACTGGCTCCCAATTCACCAGCGTATCCAATTCAAACTACTAACACTGACCTACAAAGCCGTCCACAATCTGTCCCCTCCCTATATCTCTGAACTAATCTCCCACTATCTTCCCTCACGTAATCTTCGATCCTCCCAAGACCTCCTCCTCTCCTCCTCACTTATCCATTCCTCCAAGATTTCTCCCTAATATCCCCCATCCTCTGGAATTCTCCACCCTATCCCGTCCAATTATCCACCACACTCGGATCCTTCAGACGGAACCTGGAAACCCATCTCTTCACGAAAGCTACAGCCTGCAATGACCGAGCCGCCGCCCTCCCACCGCTTCCGGAGCCGCCACCTCACCGCCACCAGAGCTGCCGTTTTACCACCACCGCAGCCGCTACCCTCGTCACCACCACCAGAACTGTCGTCTCACCACCACCTGAGCTGCCGCCTAATCACCACCAGAGCTGCTGCCTAATCACCACCAGAGCTGCTGCCTAATCACCACCAGAGCTACTGCACCCCCGACCTTCTGATTCTACCCCTTTAGCTTGTAGAATGTAGTCTGCAAAGGCAGGGTCCTCTCTCCTCTGTACCAATCTGTGATTGTTAATTTGTTTACTGTAAGCTATATCTATAATTATGTATGTAACCCCTTCTCATCTGCAGCTCCATGGAATTAATGCTGCTCTATAAATAATGATAATAATAATAATAACAATAATATATCAGGTCCAGAGGCCAAAAAGAAGCAGAACTCACCCTATGCAAGATTACAGGAAAACTGAGGGTATTAAAGAGACATGTGACTGCACCAACAGAATAGTGAGTGCAGCTCTGGAGTATAATACAGGAGGTAACTCAGGATCAGTAATGTAATGTATGTACACAGTGACTGCACCAACAGAATAGTGAGTGCAGCTCTGGAGTATAATACAGGAGGTAACTCAGGATCAGTAATGTAATGTATGTACACAGTGACTGCACCAGCAGAATAGTGAGTGCAGCTCTGGAGTATAATACACGAGGTAACTCAGGATCAGTAATGTAATGTATGTACACAGTGACTGCACCAGCAGAATAGTGAGTGCAGCTCTGGAGTATAATACAGGAGGTAACTCAGGATCAGTAATGTAATGTATGTACACAGTGACTGCACCAGCAGAATAGTGAGTGCAGCTCTGGAGTATAATACACGAGGTAACTCAGGATCAGTAATATAATGTATGTACACAGTGACTGCACCAGCAGAATAGTGATTGCAGCTCTGGAGTATAGTACAGGAGGTAACTCAGGATCAGTAATGTAATGTATGTACACAGTGACTGCACCAGCAGAATAGTGAGTGCAGCTCTGGAGGATAATACAGGAGGTAACTCAGGATCAGTAATGTAATGTATGTACACAGTGACTGCACCAGCAGAATAGTGAGTGCAGCTCTGGAGGATAATACAGGAGGTAACTCAGGATCAGTAATGTAATGTATGTACACAGTGACTGTACCAGCAGAATAGTGAGTGCAGCTCTGGAGTATAATACAGGAGGTAACTCAGGATCAGTAATGTAATGTGTGTACACAGTGACTGCACCAGCAGAATAGTGAGTGCAGCTCTGGAGTATAATACAGGAGGTAACTCAGGATCAGTAATGTAATGTATGTACACAGTGACTGCACCAGCAGAATAGTGAGTGCAGCTCTGGAGTATAATACAGGAGGTAACTCTGGATCAGTAATGTATGTACACAGTGACTGCACCAGCAGAATAGAGAGTGCAGCTCTGGAGTATAATACAGGAGGTAACTCTGGATCAGTAATGTAAGGTATGTACACAGTGACTGCACCAGCAGAATAATGAGTGCAGCTCTGGGGTATAATACTGGAGGTAACTCAGGATCAGTAATGTAAGGTATGTACACAGTGACTGCACCAGCAGAATATTGAGAGCAGCTCTGGAGTATAATACAGGAGGTAACTCAGGATCAGTAATGTAATGTATGTACACAGTGACTGCACCAGCAGAATAGTGAGTGCAGCTCTGGAGTATAATACAGGAGGTAACTCAGGATCAGTAATGTAATGTATGTACACAGTGACTGCACCAACAGAATAGTGAGTTCAGCTCTGGAGTATAATACAGGAGGTAACTCAGGATCAGTAATGTAATGTATGTACACAGTGACTGCACCAGCAGAATAGTGAGTGCAGCTCTGGAGTATAATACAGGAGGTAACTCAGGATCAGTAATGTAATGTATGTACACAGTGACTACACCAGCAGAATAGTGAGTGCAGCTCTGGAGTATAATACAGGGGGTAACTCAGGATCAGTAATGTAATGTATGTACACAGTGACTGCAGCAGCAGAATACTGAGAGCAGCTCTGGAGTATAATACAGGAGGTAACTCAGGATCAGTAATGTAATGTATGTACACAGTGACTGCACCAGCAGAATAGTGAGTGCAGCTCTGGAGTATAATACAGGAGGTAACTCAGGATCAGTAATGTAATGTATGTACACAGTGACTGCACCAGCAGAATAGTGAGTGCAGCTCTGGAGTATAATACAGGAGGTAACTCAGGATCAGTAATGTAATGTATGTACACAGTGACTGCACCAGCAGAATAGTGAGTGCAGCTCTGGAGTATAATACAGGAGGTAACTCAGGATCAGTAATGTAATGTATGTACACAGTGACTGCACCAGCAGAATAGTGAGTGCAGCTCTGGAGTGTAATACAGGAGGTAACTCAGGATCAGTAATGTAATGTATGTACACAGTGACTGCACCAGCAGAATAGTGAGTGCAGCTCTGGGGTATAATACAGGAGGTAACTCAGGATCAGTAATGTAATGTATGTACACAGTGACTGCACCAGCAGAATAGTGAGTGCAGCTCTGGAGTATAATACAGGAGGTAACTCAGGATCAGTAATGTAATGTATGTACACAGTGACTGCACCAGCAGAATAGTGAGTGCAGCTCTGGAGTATAATACAGGAGGTAACTCAGGATCAGTAATGTATGTACACAGTGACTGCACCAGCAGAATAGTGAGTGCAGCTCTGGAGTATAATACAGGAGGTAACTCAGGATCAGTAATGTATGTACACAGTGACTGCACCAGCAGAATAGTGAGTGCAGCTCTGGAGGATACTACAGGAGGTAACTCAGGATCAGTAATGTAATGTATGTACACAGTGACTGCACCAGCAGAATAGTGAGTGCAGCTCTGGAGGATAATACAGGAGGTAACTCAGGATCAGTAATGTAATGTATGTACACAGTGACTGCACCAGCAGAATAGTGAGTTCAGCTCTGGAGTATAATACAAGAGGTAACTCGGGATCAGTAATGTAATGTATGTACACAGTGACTGCACCAGCAGAATAGTGAGTGCAGCTCTGGAGTATAATACAGGAGGTAACTCAGGATCAGTAATGTAATGTATGTACACAGTGACTGCACCAGCAGAATAGTGAGTGCAGCTCTGGAGTATAATACAGGAGGTAACTCAGGATCAGTAATGTATGTACACAGTGACTGCACCAGCAGAATAGTGAGTGCAGCTCTGGAGTATAATACAGGAGGTAACTCAGGATCAGTAATGTATGTACACAGTGACTGCACCAGCAGAATAGTGAGTGCAGCTCTGGAGTATAATACAGGAGATAACTCAGGATCAGTAATGTAATGTATGTACATAGTGACTGCACCAGCAGAATAGTGAGTGCAGCTCTGGAGTATAATACAGGAGGTAACTCAGGATCGTTATAGTATCTTGTGTAGTGGCTAATATGTAGAGACAGTATATACCATACTTTATATATATATATGACTATTTTTGGAGTTTTCCCGTCTCTTTCTCCGTCTTGACTCTGCCCGGAGTTTACACATTATCACATAATAACATTCTTTATTACTAACACTAATAAATTACCAATCTGATCTCAGGATGAAGCTGTACGATATTTCCAGCATGTCTTTCCACATGAACAGATGTCTCCGGCCCCCAGGTGATATTGGGAGAAATATCCAGAGACAACAACTGGACTATGAATATCACCAACATCTGGTCATGTGGCAGATTCTGGGAAATGGTACAAGAACTCCTGGCATCTTCACTGCCCTCGGCGATCCTTTGATACAATCTACTGTATATTAGTGATGTCTGAGCTTCAACTCCAGGAACCGTCTGTCGCTGACACGAGGGCAGCATTCAATGTAAGAAGCAAGAAGATGCTGGAAGGAGACGTCCCGTCACATAACAATGCTCTTATGATGGTTCCAAGAGCTCGTCGTCCTCTGCTCAGATTCTCCGATAGTCAGTGTTACAGTAGTGTGTCTACATTGTAGCTATTATGCCCAGATGTAATCCTACATGGGTAAAGGGAATTAACGCATGTCTCACTGCACCCTACTGGTTCCTGTACAGACTACTATCACTTGCTGCACAGCACCCAACTAGTTCCTGTACAGACTAGTATCCTTTGCGGCACAACACTGTGTTTTTTCTTGTACAGACCAATATCCCTTGCTGCACAGCACCCTACTGGTTCATATACAGATTAGTATCCCTTGCTGCATAGCACATTACTGATTTCTCTACAGACTAGTGTCCCTTCCTGCACAGCACCCTACTGGTTCCTGTACAGACTAGTACCTCTTGCTGCACAGCACCCTAATCACTTCTCAACAGACTTATATCCTTGGCTCCACAGCACCTTACTGGTTCCTGTACTAACTAGTATCCCTTGCTTCACAGCACCCTACTGGTTCCTGTACAGACTAGTGTGTCTTGCTGCACAGCACCGTACTGGCTTCTGTACAGACCAGTATCCCTTGCTGCAAAGCACACTACTGGTTCATGTACAGACTGGTATCCCTCTCTGCACAGCCCTATACTAGGTCCTGTACAGACCAGTATCCCTTACTGCACAGCACCCTA
Organism: Allobates femoralis; assembly: GCA_033576535.1. NCBI lineage: Eukaryota > Metazoa > Chordata > Amphibia > Anura > Aromobatidae > Allobates > Allobates femoralis. The sequence continues at coordinate 623,322,836 of JARQOC010000001.1, read as the reverse complement.
CTGGTTCCTGTACAGACTAGTATTTCTTGATGCACAGCAGCTTACTAGTTCCTGTACAGACTAGAATCCCTTGCTGCACAGCACCCTAATAGCTCCTGCACTGACCAGAATATCTACAGTCACACAACTAGAAACCCACAACTCGGACCTGTCTGTCTAAAAAGGCCATCGGGTAGCATTGAGTACCTTCTTATAAACCTGAGGGGAGTTTGCAAAGCCCTACAAACAAAGACAAAGATAAAGTTTGCAGAGATGGTCAAGGAGCGAAGAAACATAAAGCACCTGCACAAGTGGATAAAGAAAAAAACTCCTAGAAAGCTAACAGAAAACAAAAGATAGGTGCAGGAGAGGCAAGGGAGAAAACTCAGAGGAGACAAAACGTGACACTGCCTAAGGTCTCCTTAACACGTCCATTGAAAAAAATGCATGTGTGGCACGTTCCGCTTTGACCATCCGGTGGTCATCCTTGTTGTACATATGTGTCATCCATGTGTCATCCATGTGTTGTCCAATATAGGCAGAACATACATCTTGAAGAGGAGTGCTGCAGTATTTTTCTTTGATTAATAGAAAGATAGATTAATAAATAGATACTGGATACATAGATGGATTGATTGATAGATTATACATTTTACAGTATTAGCCACACAAATATTTAAAAATCAAAGAGTTTGCTCTGCCCTATTTTTGATAATTAGCCAAGGTAAAGCAGACTACTAGGGGCTGATATTATCAGACAGGGAGGTCCATTGTTATTGGGCCCTCCCAGCCTAAATATACCATCCCACTGCCACCCCAGAAGAGGTGCATCACATAAGATGCAACAATCTTTGTGCTTTGCCCCAGCTCTTCTCGATGTCCCTATGCAGTGGATATTGGGGTAATGGTATTTGGGGTTGATGTCAGCTTTGTAGTGTCAGCTGGTATCAAGCCCAGGGGTTAGTAATTGAGAGGCTTCTATCATACACCCACATTACTTACCTAGCAAGTTAAAAGGAAAAAAAAACACCTCCATAAAAATATTTTATTTAAAAAAACACCCTTATTTTCGTTCCTTACCAGTTTATGGAAAATCTGATGTAGTCCAAGGAATCCGACATAGTCCAGTAAAGCACACTCCGTACTCTAGCCATCGTTCTTTACTAGTTTATGGAAAATCTGATGTAGTCCAAGGAATCCGATATAGTCCAGTAAAGCACACTCCGTACTCTAGCCATTGCTCTTTACCAGTTTATGGAAAATCTGATGTAGTCCAAGGAATCCGACATAGTCCAGTAAAGCACACTACGTACTCTAGCCATCGTTCTTTACCAGTTTATGGAAAATCTGATGTAGTCCAAGGAATCCAACATAGTCCAGTAAAGCACACTCCGTACTCTAGCCATCGGTCTTTACCAGTTTATGGAAAATCTGATGTAGTCCAAGGAATCCGACGTAGTCCAGTAAAGCACACTCTGTACTCTAGCCATCGTTCTTTACCAGTTTATGGAAAATCTGATGTAGTCCAAGGAATCCGACGTAGTCCAGTAAAGCACACTCCGTACTCTAGCCATCGTTCTTTACCAGTTTATGGAAAATCTGATGTAGTCCAAGGAATCCGACGTAGTCCAGTAAAGCGCACCTGAAAAAAAGAGAGCTAAAGAAATAAAGACAAAAGACAGTCTCTCGTTCACCAATTTATTCCCAAAAGATGTCCCACGCAGGAAGTCTGACGATGTCCCCACAGAGGTCCCACAAGGTTCCCTGACCAGTCTTAATTATGTTCTGTCCTGGATGTATCATACAAATTAGCCCTCTGAATCATCTTCTCAGGGGAACCTTCTTCCGACACTTGCTTCTTGGATGCAGGCACCTTACGAAAAGACACTGATAGAGAAAAACAGAAGATGGAAGAGCACAGAGGAAGGATGGAGGATGACGAGGGTTATTCTACTCTATTCTACCCTTTGTTACAAAAGTTACAAAACATTTCATCTGGCGCTCCAGCACTTATTACTTTCCGAGTCCCTGAGATCCTCTCGGGGTTGTGAACATCTGCCCTGTCTTGTAATAAATATTCGGCGCTACAAATTTATAGGACATTTGTGTCACCTTCTACAACGGGAAGATATTTACAGCCGAAGAAAAAAAGAAATGTGAAGTTGCCACTTGCAGGAATGGGAGAATTGTTGTGGGATAACAGCTGTTAAATGCTTGTGGTGCATTGGAGAGCTTCGTCTTCAGGCAGATGGGCTCTTACACTGGAAGAGAGGAGGAGATAATTCACAAACCTATCAATTACTGACCCATTCTTTGGGTGAATAAAGAGGAGTATATTTTTTGTTGAGCCACCAAATGATGAGATCATTATTATCATAATTTATGGGTTTAGGACTAAATGCACCTTCATCATGTGGATAAGTTAATATTAGACATAAGTAATTCGGTTTGCATTGTCCTAGTGTGGAATCCAGTCCGGTGCTCCAGGGTTAGTCAACCTTCTGCTCTGCATCCGGCATCCTACATCCTTCATCCCAGGCTTACTAGTGTCATCATCTTGTAAGCCAAGCTGTGATATGATGATTTTGCAGGATCTTGTAAGAGCCACAGGTGCCCAAGATGCAGGGCAGGGGCGGATGTATCATTGGTGCAGCATGTGCGCCGCACAGGCCAGGATGTAAGGGGGCCATTTCTACCTCCAAAGCAGGAGAAATTGTGCATTTTGATGACTAAAAAGGGCCCCATGTACTGTACTTGCAAAGGTGCCCTTTTCTGTCTTTGTCCGCCATTGATGCAGGGTCATGAATGTTGGGCATAGAAGTGAAGACCGGCTGTAACAAATAGACCAGACCATACTATGTCAGATCAGGTTAGTGTGAATAATACATACGTCTCTGTGTAAAAGCATGGTGATATGTGTTCCTAATAATGGGTTAACATCACTGGTGTTGTAAATATTTCTTGCAATGCCACAGTCCAGCCACAAGGGGTCACCAAGAGCTAAGTAAAGTAAAAGCCCGGGAGGAAGGGGGGGTATCTGTGTGTTCAGGAAGTGAAAGGGCGGGTAAAAGAAGCAGTGAATCTGTGTGTTCAGGAAGTGAAAGGCCGGTAGAAGAAGCAGAATCCATCGCTAGTGGTCACACATGCAGCTGAGATTGTGTCTTAACTGAGGAAAGAGAGAGAGAATGTGCCTGGCTTCTGAAATAGTTGGAGCCTTCTTTCAGGGATTCAAACTGGACAGTGTGATCAAG